>NDGM011056325.1:0-12824 GCA_002564305.1 Octomys mimax
AGATTTTACCTTGAGTGCCTGCTTAGGCAGACACAGGGGCCGAGAGCTTGATCCCTGGGCCTGCCGTGCAGGCCCTGCCCCTGGAACATGCTGAGAAGGCAGTTGAGACTGGGTGTGGTGGTGTGCGCCTGTAATCCCAGCACTTGGGAGGCTGTAAGCAGGTGGATCACTACGAGTCTGACCTACGCAGTGAGACCCTATAGACGTGTAGACCCAGTCCTAACATTCTAAATAAATAAATAAATAAATGAAAGATTTTACCTTGGACTAGAAACCAGCCATGTCTCCAGAGTTCCTTATAGTCTTTCTCACTACTCAACTTTCTTACTGTTTCATAGAGCTTATCACACTCAAGTACACTAAAAATTTTACTTTTATTTTATAATTACAGTTTACTTTCTCCCTTCCAAAGCCTCATCTAATGTGAATTGCAAAACAAGCCAGGATCTTGGGTGTATGACAAGTGTCTAGAATAATGCTTGGCAGATAGTAAGCATGTAAAAAAATTAAAACATTCAATTCAAATATCCAACCAATATGTGAACGTTGCCATAGGCCACATGGTAAAGCAAACAGATTAACGCTGTTCTCATAGAATTTATGTACTAGTGTAGAATACAGAGAATAATCAATAAACATAAAGTGTACTGCAAGTGCTGGTGGGTATACGGAACATCATAGAGTAATGGGAGAATGACAGAGATCTTGTCTTAGATGGAGCACTCAAGTCACTGAGGGTGGCACCATTAGAATGGTTTGGAAAAAATAGAATGATGATGTAAAGATGCAAACTCTACAGGCAAATTTCTAGGGCTTGGGTCTGACTGTTACTTATTACCTATGCTGTATTGGTTTGGGTATTAGTCATTTTCCCATTTCTAGGACAAAGTACCTAACACCTGCAACTCAGAGGAAGAGAGGCTTATTTGGCTCATGTTTCTGAGATTCAGTTCATAGTTGGTTGCTCTGAGGCAGAAGAGTGTGGCAGAAGGACCTGGTGGAAGAAAGCTGATTACATTGTGGCAGCCAGGAAGCTGGAAGCAAGGGAAGAAACAGTGACAGCTACATATGCCACCACTTAGCAATTACCAGTGTCTTCCAACTGAGCTGTACTTCCTAACCTCACATTCAGTGGTGAACTAATTAATGGATTGATCCAACAACAAGTATAATTTCTCAGTGATCTGACCATCTTCCAAATTTTTAGGGGACATTTTAAAATAAACAATAACAGATAACTTTCTATGAATTAGTTATTGTAGAGAATAAAAATAATATCTTCCCCATGGTTTTAATGCTGATTATTAAATGAGTTATCCATACATAATAGTTAATCTATACATAGGATAAGGCCTAAGTATAATAAGTACTTTATAATTGGCAGCTAGCATTGTTATCTAAGAGAGAGAAATTACAGTAAAGGACTTAAATGAGCTTGGCAGATTCAAGAAAGAGCAAAGAGGCCAGGGTGGCTGTTTGGGGAAACCAGTGGACACACGGAAGAAAATAGCACTGGGACAGTCGAGTCGTGGGCATGTACTCAGGAGGCTGCTAAAGAGGAGTGTGCAAAGTCCAAGCCACCAGGTTGCCACTGAATGGCAGGTGATGTCCTTCTGCAGAAGACAAATTTTACATGCTTATAGAAACAGGAGGGAGAGACAGGCAGAAAAAAAAAAAAACACTTGATGATGCTTAAATTTCTGGAATTTCCAGACATTCTTAGACCTCTGCCCGCCCTGAGAATCCCTGCTGCCTTCTATCATGCTGGGAGCCTCTTGAGAGAACTCTAGTCAGCCTTCCCTTCCCATTTGGTAAGATGAGAGGGGCATTTATGCTTTTCTGAGCTGGGTTGCCCTCATCTTCATGTTGCTGTAAGATAAAAACACTACTCTTTAATTCCTTTTTTTGAAAACAAGAAAAACAAAGCTCAACAGGAATAATTTCTTTTTTTACAAAGCATTTTGCATATTTACTAAATGAATTAATAAGAAACTGAAACGAAATTAGTTTAATGGCTTGGCTTTTCCTTGAATATTAATCAGCACTGGGTGAAGAAATCCAGAATGTCCACTGGACTGCTGAGCTCTTTGCCCCTTCATTTACAATTCTACTTTGCCACAAATAATTTCTCATTTGCAAAACTAAGCCTAAGAAGTACACATGCCAGCGAGAAAGCTCAGTGGACTAAGCTCAGTGGACTAAGCGCCTACTCAGGCAAGCAAGCGCAGGAACCAGGATTCCATTCCAGGCATCACATGACATGTAGGTCCTGCCCTCCCCCCAGCACACTGAGCCAGCCACAGAGACAGGGCGTTGTGGTACACATCTGTAATCCTAAGGCTGAGGAGGCTGAAAACAGGATGATCACTATGAGTCCAAGCTGTGTAGTGAGACACTGTACCAAATGCATAATTTACATAAATTTTAAACAAGTACACATGTAGAGGACTGTTTTATGCTTGGAAGTAATAATACATACAAAATACTTAAAACACTATTCCACCTACCATCAATTGTCCATATGGTGTTGACAACGATTATTAGTATTACACCCACTATCAATCTTCCTATCACTATCAATCATATGAAGGGTAAGACCTTCATATGAGCATGTTTGAGGTTCTCAGGTATTAATATTGTGATGGAAAAGGAATCAATTGCATTATCCCTTGCATCATAAATAGCACCAAGAACAGACCTACATGTAGCCCTGTCTGGCCTCTTCTTTTGCAAAGATGCCCATTCTGAGTTAGCATTGCCTCTGTCTTCTTTCCTTGTCCTCCTCTTGAAGATAACTTATACTTGTCCAACACTCAGTTCTTAGCCCTTCCCATTTCACTTCACACCCTCTTTCAGGATAATCTCTTCAGCTCCTGAGCATCAGTGAGCAAGTCTCTTCAGATGAATTTCCAAGTCGACTAGTGTTGATACAGTAGTTTCCTACCACACTGTAACAAATTATCTCAAACGTAATATCTCAAAACAATTGATATTTGTTACCTCATGGATCCTGAGGTCTGAAGGCAAAAAGAATTGACAGAGCTGCATTCTTTCACATGGACTCCATAGGAGAATTTGTCTCCTACCTTTCCTGACTTCTTTGGGCTGCCTGCTTTCTTGGTTCCTAGCCCCTTCTTTCATCAGCAAAGCATCTCCAGCTCTCTCACTCTCAAAAATCTCCTTGCCACTCTCATCACTTCCTTCTTTTTCTCTCTTATTCTTATGGTTCTTTTGGTCATGCTCAGAAAATCCTCCATCTCAAGAATTTTACTGCTGAACTTCTTTGTCTTGTAGACATTGGGGGTCACAATGTGGATGTCTTTGGAGGGACAGTACCCTGCCTTCCACATTGGCTTTGATTTTTCTCCCACATGCTAAATCGACATAATGTTCCTCAAAGTTCTGATGCTCAAAGTTCTGTTGCTCAGAGTTCTAACTTTATGTAAAAATATTCAAAATTGTAATTCCTTCTCAATACAAATTCAAAAACCTGTTCCTTTTCTTTCAACTACTCATATCTGACCTTATCCCAGACATCCTGACAAGGAAACACGATAGAAGGGGAGATTGATAAACAAGGATACATACACTAGAAAAAAATTGCTTGTATTCAGATCCTGACTTGAGTATTTGGCCCACCTTTAGCTGCTTCTGTTAACAGTGTGGTATCTTATCCTCATCTAAATAGAAGGCCAGAAATTGTATGTACTTGGTTGATTCCTTTTGACAACTAATTAAAATAACTCTTGAAAAGTGCATGTCATAGTAAGTACTTAATGGGTCTTAGCTAGTTCCCTCACTGCCTGTATTTGGTATGCTGGAGTAAACTATAAACCCAGACCATTGCTTCCTGCAGCTGAGAGTTCTTTGTCACATACAGGTCTCTCCTAGGTCAGCAACTCTCTGCTCCTTGAAGGCACTCAAGGACCAAGCTAGAAGAGATGTAGCCTTCTCAAATGGTTCTCCTCACAACTATGGAGAAAAAGAGAACTCTCAGCAGTCATACATTGATGACTGAATTGTCAGGAAAAAAGAAATGTACTTCACTGTTACATAAAACCTATTATTACAACTTAACGACATGACCCCACCTAGACCAAGTGCAGAAAGTACAGTTAGTATATCTGAAAGAGGGGGGAAAACTGAATGATCTGGCTAATAGCACTAATGATAACTACACTCGTATATTTAAACTGAGTTATTGATACATAACCTTTGACCCTGCTTAAAATCCTGGCCCTATTTTTGCTTCAAGTCCATTTTTATCAGTGTGTCCTGAATGATACTTTGTTTCGAGCATTCTAGCCACATTACTGGTTTCATTGCTTTTACTTTCCCGTATTTTTAATGCGTTTTTCCAAGTGATAATATGGTTCCAATTGTATCACTTCCTCCTCCAAAAACTATTGATAATTCATGGAGTTGAGTTTAGTAGCTGGGAACTCTGAGGCTGGGACAGGCATGTTTAGGTTCAAAACAGTTTTGTTACTTTTTATTAGCATATATTTGCAGCACAAAATGTTTACATTCCATGAGTGAGAATGGAACATGATTTGACTCCGCTTTGCATTCGCCTTCCCTCCTCTTTGTCCTCCTACCTCCATTTCATGACCTCCTTCCCATCTGAAAAAAAATCAGTCTCCCAATTCCTGTTATTTATCTTTTATTTTTCTCTTTTCTGCTCAGACTACTTGTATAAGAGAAACGATGCTATAGTTAAGCTCATGTGTCTGATTTATTGCAACCTCATGTTATGCTATTAATAAGATATGTGAAATATCCTAGAAATATTATTCAAATCCCTGAACTTTCATAGGGTTTTGAGAACCAAGTAAGTCAGTCTTTGTAAGCTGTATACTTACTCGCGATAAACCTGATCTCAACCTCATTTGATAAGCTACAGTTCTAATATCCTCAGCTGTCTAAGAAGAAAAATTCCTAACCTGATGTGCAACCTCTCGTAACCTGAGATCACCTTAATTTCTTATCATTTTCTTCCCTATGAACTTTGTATCACAGACCGAGCATCACACCTTTCCCCAACATGGGCCTGAACTATCCTAGTTTTATGTCATTTCACAGATTGATCCTAGAAGCTGAAAGCCCCTGTCAACCATGAAGCCTGCAGACAGTTCACCACCCAGACACCTGACATCTTTCTCCATAACATCTTCAGCGATAACCTAAACTGGATGAATCCTTCTCTCTTTGGCAAATTCACTGCATCTATTATATCTTGTTCTTCCTATTGCAGGTTTTCTTTCATATTTGCATCCTCCCCAGATTCTACTCATGACATACGGACTGAATTGCTTCTGTGTATCCTGAACAGGGCTAAGAACTGCAGACCTGTTAATTAGTAAAACACATGTGGCCCCAGCTGGCGTGGGCAGTGCCTTTCCTGTGGTACCTCACATGTGACTGTGTGTTGAACTGAATTCTTTTCTTACATGAAGCAGACTGAGGAATCGCTACACCGTTCTTGACTCCCCTCTGAATTCTCTCAGTTTCCACATATCTTGTTTAAATTGCTCCAGCCAGTTGTAAACATGAGGCTCTAATAAAAGCATTGTGACTGCTAAGGACCATGAGGGGATTAACTCAAGTTTCCTATAGTTACACTCCTGTTTATATGTCCCAGAATCAAGCTTTGCTTGGTGAACAGCAGGACTATATTGTGGCTGTGTTTTGCTATATGTTAAAATATGTGCTGGGGAAGGACCAGATTCTCAGCCTGTACAACTATAAACATTTTCTCCAAATTGCCTACAATGTGACTCACCCCACAAAAAAAAACACATACAACAACAAAGCTTTGAAGCAAGGTATTTTCCCAACTTGAAATGGAATAAAATATAAACTACCTAGCAACACTCCAGCACTTCTTTTTTTAATTAGCCAATGAAAAGTGCCAAGAAAATTTATTCCCAGTCCCAAGCAATGCCTTCTCTGTGAAGTCTTATCTGTTCACCTCGCTGTTCCGGCAAGAAAATGTGACTTGAACATTCGCGTTCCCCAGAGAAGGACCAGGCAGGATGCAGCGGGAGGGCTCCATCTCTGGCACCTAACAGTCCTCGGTTACGCTGATGCCTCCGTTCTTAAGTGAGCTACCCCTTAGCCGCGTGGTGTAGCGCCTGTGAGCCTTAATTATCTCATTGATAAAAACAGAGATCTTCATATATATTTCATGAAGTGATTTGGAAGATTAGCAAATGGTGACTATTGGGTGCTTAGCAGGTATGTGGCATTTAGAATCACTAGCTTTATGGCAGTTATGAGCTCCTGTAGCTGTTCTATATCAACCTTCCTAGCTAGACCATGAGCCCCTTGAGAACAGTGACAGTTTTTTGAGAATGGTGATTATTTCGGTCACTGCCTAGTGCAGTGCTCAGAAAATATTTGTTTACTGGATAATTTATAAACTCTGGCTGCTTGTGAGTCATGCATGCTTTCTTTGACATCCATTATCTACCTGCCAGTGAGTTCTTCTGATTTCGCTGCCTGTCACTTCTCATTGAATGGTGACTTGAAGCTGGAATCTAGTAAGTAGATTGTTATTTGAAGCAGCATTAGAGGACTAAAGATTTAAATATGGTAAATGAAATATGAATTCAGGATCCCATACTAAAGAAATATTTGTATATTCAACTTGCAGGCAATGATGTCAAATCAAAAAAATTCAGCAATGGCTTAAAATTAAAACATAGGTATCTTTTTCTTTGCAATATTTTTTGCATATGGGTGTGTGTAAATATTCCAGGGCAAATTACCTGCTAAGAAGAGGTATGGATTTTCTATGAATAAATTTATATTCCTTTTTTAAGGAGCATGAAAGTAAATGTAATTGTAATATCAGCCCTAATTCAAACATAAGGAGTGCAAGGTCTCTATTTTATAGTCAATAAAATTTAAAGGGACAAAACTCACTTTTGGTGCTTTTGTCTTATAATCAATAAAATGCCTCCTTCCCTTATTAGGCAGTGTCTGTTGCAGTCAGCCACTGACCACAACCAATTTGCTCTATCAGTGAAGGCAATCATCACTAAACACATGGCGTTGCCGTTAGTTTTCCGCTCTTGTCTTGAGCATGAAGTGGAAAAAGCAGAAAAGAAAATATTTTCTCTTACTTTAGAAACTAAAAGATATAAAGAAGAGTGAATTTCCAGGCTAACATAAAATACTCCTTTTCCTAACACTAAGAAGACCTATCTGACCTATCTGAAATACGCACCGTCTCCAGTCACACTGTGAATCCTCCTCTACTCAGGGAGGCCGGACACATCCGGGACAGTTATCACCTCAGCAAACACCCTGAGCCACGCCGGCAATGGGTGATCTTGCCAACCCAGGAACGGGAAAGGAAATTAAAGGTTATTACCTTTCAAACTCAATTAGTCAGAATCAAGAGACTTGGGGAAGAAACAGAAAAAAAGAACGGGCATCTTCCACCCGATCCCTCGCGTAGCATAATCAGCGTGAAAGAATGCTGGCTGCATGGTAGCCACTCAGGAAACTATTGGCTAGTCAGCTTATCCATTGACAGAAAACTGAAGTCTCCAGCTACTGGAAGTCTATTCTCAAGAGCTTCTGACTAAGACCACAAAGCCTTGGAGGCAGAGAACACAGCTGCATGGAGACCACCCAGATTCTTCCAGCAATATTGCTTCATCATTTAGCAGGGCACAGCTTAGGAAAAATAGTCAGAAAAGACAGTCAGCTGAGAAAAAGACTGGCCTGCTACTTGCATTCCTGGGTGCAAGGGTGCTCTTTCAGCGCGCGCACACACACACACACACACACACACACACACACACACACACATCTTCTAGGGCTTCAGGCGCAGAGGTCTCCCAGCTGTCAAAATTCTCCCTTCCCCTTCCTGGTTCAGCGCCAAGGCAGCCCTGTCAGTCAGGCACTGCTGGTGGCTGCTTGGAGCTTGTGGCCTGGACCCGGGGCGTCATGGAAAGAATCCACTTCCACCAGGCCAACGGGGAGCAGTTGCAGGTCCAGGGAGCATTCCAGGGACCGGACAGCAACGGGCAGGCACCGGGGAGGCTGAGCAGCCCGGCTGTGGGAAGCTGACGAAGCTGCTAGATAGGGATCAGGGAGAAGAACTATGCTCTGTGGGTTTTCATGCCCTGGCGCTGGCATCAAAAGAAGATGTTTTTGTTCTTGGAAGCTAGACCCAGGAGCAACCTTTGCTACTACGGGACCAGCTGCAGCGCTTCTTTGGGGATGGCTGACTTCCAGGATTGAGAGTTGGCAATTCTAGAAAGCTCTCTAGCTTTTGGCTCCAAATTGAACATCACACAGAACTGAATGTTTAGCTGGAATAAAGAACACTTCGGGTCTGTTGTTTCAGGTGTAACTCACCTTACTAAGTTTAAAGAGGTAAGAGCAGCCACCAGACTTCTAGATGCTTCATAACCAAAGGCAGAACAAATACAGACTTACAATCCTTGTGGAGATTTTCATCTCTGCGCACTGGGACTTGGGGATTTACACATATAATTCCCATTAACACTAATAGAAGTTGGAGTATGCGCACCAATTCCCTTGTGCCGAAATGAGAGCATAACCATATGGATACTAATAAATACATTTTTAATTCCGATTTTATGCAGATTTAACATAATATTTCATACAACACTTAGCAAACCCTTTGGAGACAAAGATTGTCTCAATTAATTCTCCCCAACAGAGTCACATATTCATACAAACTCCTACTATTTCTACAATATTGATTTCCTTTGTAGACAAAAGGTTTAACTAAACTATTGGCAGTAGTGTAAATCTATGCAGTCTGAAGATTTTATCCAAATGTAAAATGTTCTTTGTTTGCAAACATACCTTCCTTCCAGGTAGCGACCTCATGACCCCTCAGAGGTTTTTTCCAGGTGACATTTTAAAATTGGTGGGTGTGATTCAACCTTTCCATAGTGCTTTACCGCCACCTCCTGGAAAAATCTTTATAAGCAAGAAATGCCAAAATTAAATGAATTTACCCTTCCAGAGGCAAGAAATGATTCACTGAGGACTCCTCTAATATTTACGATGCAAAAAAGAAAAAGATGTTTTTAAAAATGAAGAATGAAATAGGAAAATGGTCAAGTGAAAGGCAGTTTTGGGTGTTTGGCTTTATTTTTTAAAGTAAGGATAAAGAAAAGGAAAATAGATTGTAAGGATTATAGGTAGAATAAATAGAGTTGGAACCGATGCAAATGTTTTCTGGTAATACTTAGTACTTATTTTATTTTTTTGGAAAAAGCTTTGTCAAATCTCAGGATAATTGTTTATTGAGTGTTTATGAAAATAAGTATTTAAGATGAATTACGACAAAAACCATGGGACTGCAAATAGTCAAGGTCACATTCACTCAGGATTTCCTATAAGGAGTTCCAGCGAAAGTAAGTACAGGAGATGGCGAAATTTAAACAGATTTAAATAATAATAAGATTGACTTTTTAGAAATGAAATTCCCTCCCGATATCACAATCAAAGCAGCACATGTGGTGTTTGAGAAAGAAAATTAAATTTTAAAAATTTAATTACCTGAGTTCAGTGTAAAGTAAAATGCAGACACAATCTTCTGCAGAAGCAAGTGTTGATTTATCTGAATTGAACAATACAGCTTCTAACAAAGTGCATGGAGCCTTTAAAGACACAAGGTCTTGAGGGCCAGCCAGATAGCTCAGCGGATTAAAGCACTTGCTTGGGCATACGCAACAGTCAGGGTTCGATCCCGGTGTGCCGTACTAGCCCCGCTCTTGGGGCGTGCTGAGATAGTGATTAAGACTAAGCGTGTAATCCCAGCACTTGGGAAGCTGGAAACAGGAGGATCGCTACCAGTGTGATCTGCAAAGTGAGACCATTTTGACCGTGTAGACTCTGTACTAAATACATAAAATAAAGACACAAAGTCTAAAGAGCCGTGTCTTCTCAGGTGGGCTTTGAATTATCCAATCGGTAGGGCAGCACGGGGACACGATAGCTTTTAAGACCTTCCAACCCCCATCCCCTACCCACTGCCTCCTTAGACAAAAAAACGAAGAGAACTTTATCTCATCCACAACTAAAGAAATAGAACACTGTAAACACAGTCCAAGAAATGTTTGTCTCACCAAAATGTGAGAACTGGGGGGTACGTGTGATTTTTAAAATGAACTGGAAGCCACTAAGTGTCAGCATGTTAGGCTGAATGATAATTATGGAAAGATAATTAGAATGTTGTCAATTTCTTCATTTCAATCAGTCAAGGTTTATTGAAATGTTTTTAACATAAATTATATTTTATCTTGCTGAAAACAGAAAAAGAAAATTTTAAGAAGACTTCAAGCACTTCTTTTTGGTAACTCAACAACCCTGAAAAGTCATACTCTGAGAAAATCAGAATTCAGAAAATGAAACATTTTATTTAAATTATGTTGTATTTTACCTCTGCATCTGAATATATAGAATCAATTCACACAAACACGCTTAAATACATACACAAAGATGTACAAAAGAAACTTTTAATTCTGTTGATTTAAAGCAAATTTTAGGTAGGCCCCCTTGATCTCTCTTCCAGATTCCAAACAAATATTATTTGTACTTGAAGGGTGCCTGGAACAACTTCAGGGTAAGGGCTTATACATTATATAAAATCATACTGACATCATTTATTTTTTCAGCAGTTAGAGAAGCTGTTGGTAAAAGAAAAGCTGTTTCTATAAATACCACTGAAGAAGACACTTAAATTAATATTTTTTTTCCTTAAGCCAGGATTTCGATCATTTTTATGTCCATTCCACAAGAAAAAGCCTTAATGTTATATAGCTGTTTCCACATTCTTGGGTTCTATAGTATTATCTTCAGGATGCACATGCCCAATTCCTATTAAATACTAATGGTTACTCCACACATCGATCCTGGGGACACGGTAGCCTTGAGCAGCTTTCACTCCACAGACAGGAATATGGGACATGCTTTCCTAACGGGTGCTACCCATGCATTAAAATGGGTTCTATTTCCATTAATGTACCTCATGAAAGCAAACTGCCCCGTGCTGAAATTATATGGGTGGAGAACAGTAGACAGGCCCCAAACTATCTCCATTTGAAAATGACTTAGGAAAAGATATAAACAGGTGATTAACACTCAGCAGATGTGTCCGCACAAAGTCCAGTTGCACAACACACATGCCTGTGGTGTGCAAGGGTGTGATTAAGTGCTTGGCTCAGCCTTATGATCCATAGGCGTCATCATGCTTCATCAACCTGTAATTGATGAAGCCTAATTGATAATGTTCCACTTCTACTCTTCTTCCATTTGTCAGAGCTGTAGCAACTCACCCAAGGTCTCCTACAGACATTTTTGGAAATAGCTGAAATCATAAACATTTGAAGTAGACCAGTTTGTAAGGAAAAATCGCCAGGCTATGTCTGGTAGATTTTTGTATTTTATCTGGTTTGTACTTTTTTTTGTTAGTGTCCATAGCCTAAAGATATCTTTTAAAGTTATATGGTGTTCTTTTTTTAATATTTTAAATTTATTTTTATAAGTAGCATGTGATGATTACAATCATTGTAAGGCATTGATAAATGAAAGTTTTAAAGGTACATTTTTAACACCCAGTTGAAAGTAGCCTGGTTGAGCAAATCAGTATCCAATTTCTGTATGTTTTGTAGTTCCTGTCTATGGGCTCTTTTTTATTTTTATTTATTTTTATTTTTATTTTATGTACTTGGTTGTTACAGGGTCTCACCACACAACTCTGCCTTTTGGTGATTCTCCTGCTTTCAGCTTCCCCAGTGCCTGGATTACAGGTGTGCACCACCATGCCTGGACTCTGGCCACCTCAGCCCGTGTCCCGGGTGCGCGGCTGGCATGGTATGTGATGCCTGAGATCAAAACTCGGTCCCTAAACTTGCCTGCACTCTCCTATCTCACTGACCCATCAACTGTGGAGTTCTAATGGAACAATGTTCCGAGCAAAATGGAGAAAAATAGCATTATCCTATCTGAGCCATTAAAAGGTATTGGTTGTCAAATTTACCTAAATCCTACAATAAGAATATCGATCATGGTTGTAGTTCTTACTATTCTACAAGTGTAAGCTCAAATCAGTTCATGCATTTTGATAGACTTGCTCTCTAACCTAAATTCATTGGTTGGTTGGTTGGTTTTTGAAGTACTGGGGATTGAACTCGGGACCTTGCACTTGCCAGGCAAGCACTTATTCTACTGAGCTATCTCCCCAGTCCAGAACTCATTGACTTCCACTCTTTATCTACCTTCACTGTATTCTACCTTGTTTTGTCATGACATTTAAAAAAATCTTTAGAAACATGATGTGCAGATTCAAGTAAGTTATACTCAGCACCATTTTTAGGCCTATGAGAGACAAATAAAAGGTTATCACACTACAAATAAGTAGAAGACTAATGTAGAATCTACCAGCTCCAGAATTTCAAATATGATCTGGTTCAGAAGCAAACTTTTCTTGCATGAAACAAATAATACAAGTATTCAGACAAAAAGACTCACAGGATTTGAAGACAAACCGACCAACAACATTCTAGACATTTTCTGCACTACAGAATATCTATAATTTCCTTTATATATTGATCATTACACAATATCTTTTTGGACAGGAATCTTTTATGTACATAACAACAAACACAAGGGAAATAGGAAGAAGCATGTGAGAACTGCATTAGGGTGGAAAAGTCATAAATCTGTGGGCCAGGATGATAGCTCAGTGGCATAAGCACTGGCTTGGCAAGTGCAAGGTCTCAGTTCAATCTCTGATACTATAAATAAATAAATAAATAAATAAATAAATA
>NDGM011056326.1:0-14195 GCA_002564305.1 Octomys mimax
CTCTCTCTCTCTCTCTCTCTCTCTCTCTCTGTGTGTGTCTCTCTAAATAAATAAATAAATGTTATATTAAAAAGAAAATGTTACTTTGAAAGTGTGTAGTACTACTCAGCAAAAAAAAAGTAAAAAACAACCACAGAAACAAACAAAAATCCCACAAAATCAAGCAGCAACAAACAGCATTCAGTTAGTTGTCTGTTCTCTTCAGCTGTCACACATGCAGCTGTCACACATGTCCGTCTTTGTCCATGCTGATCTTTCATTGCAGATATGAGGTTGTGTGTGTGTTTGTGTTTCACACACCACCATGCACTTACACAAGTGTCCCGAACTAGCGAGTCAGTCAATGAAGGTCACCTGGGGGGAGGAGTGGGGAACTGAAGAGGGGACAAAGGACAGGAGATGCGAGAAATGGAGACAATACAGGATTCTGATCAAGTCTCGTTTATTTAGGGGAGGTGCTGGGTATATATATAGTGGAGGCATAGGGAAATAACGTGGGCGGGTAAAAGGCGTGAGTAACTAGGCAACCGGACTATAACAGGAAGTCCCACCTCCGGAGCATAGCAGGAGACTTATGGGAAATAGGCGGGGTGAGAAGGACCATGAACTTAACTCAGTAGGGGAATAGAAACTTAAGAAAACGGCTGACACTATTATAAAATGGATACCAGTTAATGACCTCCCACACACAAGTAGTTTTATTTGGGTTGCTACCAGTTATAAAACTGAGATATAACTGAATTGCAAACTCCTTTCTTTTATAGCAGAAAGTTCAAAATATAGGTCAATAGATCATTACTTGCCAGCTTCCAGCCAAATCTAGCAAGGGAGATTGATACAGGAAGTAAAAGCGTATTTGTAAGCACGCGGTATGGTCCGAGATTTATAATTTAGATGCTTGTAAGCATAAAAGAACAATACCAAAAGTTGGAATTTTGTGATGATTCCTCTCATATCTATCTGGAGGAAATCCAGGAGAATATGAGAGGCAGAATGTATTAAAACTGGGAGACTACTTGGCCTCAGGTATACAGATAGAGGAAGCCCCGACTTGACTTTGGTTTTAATAATATGCAAATAATTCAGGCTCACAGAGAAGAATAGGGATCAAACTCCTTTAAAATCAGAGATGTAGGGCCTGCCAAATAGCTCAGTGGATTAAGGCAAGCAGGTACAGGGGGCTGGGCTTCCATCCCTGGGCCTGCCATGGCGGCCCTGCCCCTAGGGCACTCTGAGACTGCTGATTGAGACTAGGCATGGTGGTGCGCCTGTCATCCAATCTCTTGGGAGGCTGGAAACAGGAGAATTACTTTGAGTCCGATCTAGTAGCGAGACCCTGAACACCCTGCAGACCTTCCGTAACATACAAAATAAAATAAAATCAGAGATGTGCTGGATCTTGGAATCTGGTAAAATAAAGCTAAATTACAAATGCAACTGGCCCTCACTAGCTGGTGTGAAGCTCTCTTATAAGGAGTTAGCAGAAAGCAGACATAGTTTCCTAACCTGTGCAGCCCAGGCTACATCAGACCCAGGCTCCCCCAAAAGAGTTATGTTCCTAATCATTAAGTCTCTGTAGCTAATTTTATTACTCCTAATTCTGGGAAATTAATTAGAGTAATGGTTGCAAGTGTCCACTAAAATAAAAACGAAGTGTTTTGGATTATGTGTGCTTTTAATTTACTCTTACGTTCTCTGAACTCAAGTAAGCATTGTCATTGTGGTACCTGTCATGCGATGAAGAAACTTGGCATACCATACTGACGTGTTCTTCACAGAAAGCCATCCTAATGACTACAAATAAATTAAAATGTAAGAAAATGAATGTAATAAGGTTATATCACTTTAAACTTTCTTGAAGTAATTAACTAAGAAAAGCACTTCACCATAAAGCAAAATCAAATGTGTAGGAGTCTGATGCAAATCAAATAATGTGATAAGAAACCCTGACATATAGAGAGTCAGGCATATAGACATATGAGAGATTTACATTATAGTCACAGTAAGGTAATAACCAATGTTACAATTAAACTTTTAGAGGAAGGTATTGGTAAAATCATTAACAGTGATTTAAACAGGAGATGCATGTCCACTGGAGAGGAACAGAATGGTATTCAGTAGCTTCAGATTTCTTAGAAACAGAGATGACAAATGGCATGTGTTAAATTTTTAGGTTCGTTTAATGAAAGTATTATATGCATTGTAAAATTTACAAAGAGGAAAAGGAAAAGAATTTTAAACAAATAGGAATAAACATGTTTAAGGAAGCTAGATAGATAATGGAAGTACCAATTTCTGCCAACCAAAAGTAATGGCAGTAGAGTGAGTTAGTGCAGCAAATCTTTCAGCCTAGATTTTAAGAACTTCAGCTTCATTCCATTTCCAAGAAGTACTTCTTTAAAAAAATACTCAATGTGTCCTTAAAAATAAGAGCTAGATGGGCATGATAGCAAATGTAAACAAAGAAGGCTGGTGTAACTACACAAACAACAGACCAAAGGAAACTTGAAGAACAGCCATCAGGTCATAGAGACACTACTAGAAGGAATAACCCACAAGTACAAATTAAAATAGCTACTATGCAATCCACCTCACCTAGAAGGCAAATTATCTGGTTGCTTTGTTTCAGTTCTTTCAATGCTATATTATGGGGATACCACTGATGGTAATGTTCTTAGGGTGCTAAAGATCATACCCATTTGTTCATTTATTTATTTATTATTTGTATTTTTACAGAACAGCCTACAGGGTGTTCAAAGTCTCACTACTAGATCAAACTGGTAGTGATCCACCTCTTTACAGCCTCCCAAGAGCTGGGATTACAGGAGCACACCACAATGCCCAGTCTCGATTGCCTTCTCAGCTTGCCCCAGAGGCGGGGCTGGCAGGGCAGTCCTGGGGATGGAACCCCCAGCTCCTGCACCTTCTTGCAGGTGCTTTAATCCTCTGTGGTATTTGGTCGGCCCTCGTGCTCCTTTAAAGTATGCCTCAGAATCCAGAATATGCTTGTCCAATCCCAAGAAATCGCAGGTGCTTTTGCTTCTAACATTCCCATTTTAAACATTTAAACAGTTGAGCATAATAGATTAGCCAGGCCATTGTACTAAGATACTAAGTGTGGTCTTCCCTTGCATGGTTTGTTTCAGTCAGAGAAGCTCTTTAGGAAAGAACAGCAGAAATAATTTGCTGGAAATGGAAAAGAGAAAGTGATTCTTTTGCTATCTCTTTTTATGATGGTAATTCTTTGCAGAAGAGCTATTTTATCAGTAAATGAGTTCCTAAAAGGAGGGAAGGATATTGAATCTCTCTATTTTTCTCTTTGCTGCTCACTGGATTCTCACACATAGAATGAAATTTGGAATTAAAAAAATAATAAACAGCAAGAAGACATCACACCGGAGCCATTTAATTTCTTTTAGCCAACACATTGTTTTTTTTTTTTTTTTTTTTTTCTATAAAACTCCAAAGGAAAAGGAAAATATAGCATTATTGCCGGGAACAGTGAAAACATTTCCCCTTTTTTCTACTGCAATAAAATGTGATTTGGTTATAAATATAACTTATATTATCAAATATTAACTTTAGGGTGCACTTACCCACCAGGTATTAGAGATTTATAGCACTCAAGTGTACCTCAAGAGCACTCTAACGTCATTGTTGGTGACGCATTTGCTGTGAGACCTAAAACTCCGCAATCCACCATAAAGAAAGATAAATGTCATAATGAGCCCCAAGTAGATCTGTCTTTGGTTATTAGCATTGATAAGTTACCTCCAAACTTCTGATTTTTAATAGAAAGTGGTTTTTGGTTCTGGGATCGTTCATGCTTTTTATTTGCTCTTTATTTTATCTCTAACTTAATCTTTGTTTTGCTGCACATCCCAAAGTGGTTATTCAGCTCTTTGTTTTTCTCAGCCTAGGATCCCACCATATCCTCCCAACTGCTTCTTTGGCTTCTGTTCTTTCTCTCCTTCATTGTTCATTTTGTCTGACAGCCTAACACTGTTAGTAACCTGTAGCAGTGACCACAATGCTGATGTGACATAATTTAATGCATAGGATAACATCTGCAGGAAAATACACTAACATTGAAACTCTAGAATGTGTGGGAAGACTACCACAATCTAACTTTTTAACATACCCTTTCTTCTCATGCCCTGCCCTGTGTATCTCTTCTCCTTTAGCCATATTGGTTTACTAGTTCTTCCTCTGTGTGTCTTTCTTTTTTTGTATTCTATTTTTATTCTTTTTATACAGAGTCTCACTACCCAACTCAGACTCATAGTGATTCTTCTGTCTCAGCCTCTGTAGTGCTGGGATTACAGGTGTGTGCCACCATGCCTGTCAGGGTGCACCCTGGGTTCTGGGGTCAGCATGGCATACAGTAACAGGGGTTGAACACAAGACTTTGCTCTTGCTAGGTGGGCGTCTGTGGCCCCAAGCTATCTCCCTAGCTCTCCTCTGTATGTCTTTAAGTGCCATTTCTAAAGCTGAGACTTTCAATCTTTGAGATATCTCTGGACTTGATACAGTGTTTGGAGAAGTGTCCCAGGGATCCCTTAGGTCATGGATGGCAGGTTCTTGGAGACAATTTTGAGACTCCACTTGAGCGTTTCTTTCTTCTCTCGCTGGGACCATGAAGTGAACAGTTTCTTCTGCTAGATTGTGGTGGTCTTCCCACACATCATTCTAGAGTTTCAACGTTAGTGCATTTTCCTGCAGATGTTATCCTATGCATCAAATTATGTCACATCACCATTGTGGTCACTGTTACAGGTTACAGGCACCATTTGGTGAACAGTCTTGGTTCCTTGAAACTTGAAAACTGAAGTAAGTGGTGCACCCAGTGCAGCTCTTGAACCAAGAGGGAAGATGGTGGAGAATGAAGGACAAAAGACCAGAGTCAAGAGTCAGAAAGCGAAGGTCAGGCAGAGCCCCTCCCCCAATGGCAAAAAGATTGCCCAGCAATTGAAGTGTGTTTATTTATACAATCAGCAGAAGGCTCAGGATGTTTATGGAGAATCCATGGGGAAAGCAAGATCCAGAACAGGAAGAACATTTAATCTTCAGCAAAACGATGATGCCTTGGTGGTCACACGGGGAACAAGAGAAGAGGTGTCTATATTATCTCAGGAGAAGGCCAAGTAACTTTGTATATTAAATTACAGCTAAATATATATATATATATATATATATGTGTATATATATATATATACACATATATATGTGTATATATATATATATATATGTTATATAGAAAGTTTCAAAGCTATGAAAAATGGTACAGGGAAGATGGAGTTAAGATTAGATTTTAGAGTTCTGTTTCTTTCTTTTATTTTTCTTAATTTTTGTATATTTATTTGCTACAGCGTCTCCCAGTGAAGCTGAGACTTATAGTGATCCTCCCATCTCAGCTTCCCAGGACAGGGATTATAGGCATATGCTATGACACCCAGTTTTGAAGGCAGCACTGTGAGCTCAGGGTTCTAGAGCTGACATGGAATGTGGTACTGAGAATGAAGCTCCGAGCCTTGTGCTTGCTAGGCAGGCACTTAGACTGTTGAGCCATCTCCCCAGCCCAATGTTAGAGATTTCAATGAATTCTTAGTCATGGAATTGTGAGACTCAGTTGGTTAAGTTTTTCCTCCTGTCTTCCTTTGGTGCTGGTCATGAAGATGGCAGAATAAATTTGGGAGTGGTAAGTGAGGAAGGTCATAATAAATAAAGGCTCCCATGTGCAACTACAGTTGAGAGTGTGGATTGAACATAACACTAGAAAAAGAAGCTTTAAATGGTGGCCGTGTTGGCCACAGTTCTTAAGATCTATCCATCAGCAATGCATCTGTTTTCTCTGTGTCACATTTCTCAGGTATAATAAGACAAAGTTAGTTGTTTCTATTTCAGTTTGTTGTAAACATTCAAAATTTGCTATAATTCTTATGTAATTTCTGTCTTGACCCAATTTGAGGCCCTGGATAGAAGATAACGGCTCCTTTTTCTTGAGCAGTTTACTAAATCCACATCAAAATGATTCACACCTGAAACTAATGCACATCTACCTTAAATACCTGTGGCCAGGTGCCTGAGTAGTAAGGACGGCCCATACTTCACGAACTCTGTAATATTGTTCAAATTATCCATTTCCCAGGAATCCCTGGAGGTTAGCGAATCCCACTCCTCCTGCTGTAGTGAGCTGCTCTGACAGTGGCAGGTTTCTGTTACCCTAACCACAGGTACCATCTTCTTTTCGACCCTCAGGGGTAGCTTTCTCTCCTGTGTTTCTCTAAGAAAGGGTTGTGCTTTGAATTATTCAAATCTCTGTATTGTATTTCATTCCTGGAAAAACTTGAAAACTATACAAAATGGTAATGCATGTTTAGCAGAATATAGAAAGTAAGAATGAGCGCTTCCCTGGCAAGTGCAAGGGCCTGAGTTCAATCCCCGGTTCTGCAAAAGTAAAAATTAAAGAAAGAAAGAAAGAAAGAAAGAAAGACTTGCAGAAGGAAGACAAATGATGACAACCGCCTCACATTTCCCCCCCGTGAATTCAATAGCAAGGCCAACTGAAATGTAATCCAAGCAGGCTGTAGCAGTCTTCAGATCCTCTGACATACTATTGAAATCCTTGCCACGAGACCAGTAGACCATAGAGGTGTCCGTTCTGTCATTGCGTCTTAGCCAGGGGTACTTCTCCAGTACTGCTCAAGTAGTTTAAAAAATAACAGAAATGTCATTCGTGGAAATGGAGGTGGTACTCTTTATGGCAATTGCGATGAAGGATGGCATTCTAATTCTTGCACTTATTAAGCCCCACATTCCACACTGAGCTTTGGTAATTATGCACTAATTACACTAGAAATCGTGAAACCAAAGCTCTAGCATGGGCATAGCAGCTCAAAAAAATGTCAACAACACTCACTTTTTTGGTGAATTGTTAAACAAGTTATCATTACCTTGGAAATATTTTGATAGACTACTTTCTGTAAGATAGCATAAAAGTGTATTATTTATATTATACATAGAGATGATCTTAATTACTATTTTCTCTGCATGCTGATTTCTCTTAGAATAAGAAATATAAGGAAAAATCCTTTAAATATGCTTGTTGATCATCAGTGTTCCTTTAAATTTATTTAAATTTGGCTTCTTTTTTAGCACTCTGATATTCATGGCATGAAGGCTTGATTGTACAAATTTAAAATTAGACACTCTTTGAATTTGTATATGCTGACTCCAGAACATAGGTTCTCTATTATTATTATTATTAATTATTATTATTATTATTAAATATATTCGGTTGTTACAGGGTCTCACTATGCAGCTCAGACTCGTAGTGATCCTCCTGCTTTCACCTTCCCCAGCACTGAGATTACAGGTGTGCACCACTATGCCCAGACACTGTGGCCAGCTCAGCCTGCCCTGGGGGTGGGGCTGGTGTGGCATGTGATGCCAGGGATTGAACCAGGGTCCCTGCACTTGCCTAAGCTTCCCTAAGCTGAGCTTTCTTGCTGGCCTAGTTCTTCAATATTATAATATAGTCCTTCAATATATTCTATTAACTGTCTCCAATGACATACTTTCTGATATTCATTCTCTATCCTCATTGCCTTTGACATTAGCAGCAAATACCTCTGAAGAAAATTATTTTAACTCTTTAAACTTTGTTTTATCTTACTTTCAAGTCATCTGTTTTCTGTGTTCTATGGGTTTCACAATTTGTCCATCTACTTATTCTCTTTGCTTTTCTCTTCCTACCTTCAGTAAGGATTTCACATTAGGTTCAGTTCTTTATTTTTTATTTTCTTTCTTATTTTACATAATCTTTTTTTTGAGGGGGGTACTGGGCATTGAACTCAGGACCTTGCCAGGCAAATGTTTATTCTACTGAGCTGTCTCCCCAGCCCCTACATGATCTTATTTTTTAAGCTTTACATAATGTTGCAGCTCAATAATAATTATTGTGTAAAGGAACATCTTCTATTTTTGTCTCCAAATGTCCAATAGAGGGCCTTAATTTCAACTTAACATTTGTATTTTATCTTCACTTTAATCTCTTTACAACTTGTAACTAAAATATTGAAGTTTTATCCTCTGCTATGGAGACATGGAAATCAAGGTTTATAATTTGTTCTTTATTATTTTGCATATCATTTACTACTTCTATGTACAGAAGAAAGCATTCTGAACATATGGAATCTCATTCTTAAGTATTCTAAGTTGAACTTTTTTTTTTCTTTTCAGTTCTGGACATTGAACTGGGATCCGCTCCTCCTACGCAAGTGTTCTATCACCGGACTCTACATCCTCAACCTCTTTTCTTTACTCTGAGACAGAGCTTGTTAATTTCCCATGCTAACCTCAAACTTGCGAACATTCTGCTTCAGCTTTCCCCATAGCTGGGATTACACACGTGCACCACCACACCCTAAGTTGAGTTCAACTGTAAGTAGCTTTCATGATGCCCCAGTGCCCCTGTGGCACTTTCTCTCAAGAACACAGTGATTGCCAATTTCTATAGATGACATTGTCATTCTCATCACTTATATCTTTCAGTAGAGTTTTTATACCCATCCTCATGGTGGCATATGCCTAGTATTTGAGAAGGGGAGGCTGTAGGATCAATGTGAGTACAAGACCAGCTTGGGCTACACAGTGAGTTCAGCCTGAACTATACACAGTGAGAACCTGTCTAAGAAGATACAAAATTATAGAAATCCTATTGGGTATAAAAATGATGTATTATCAAAATTTTAATTTTTATTTTCCAATTACTAATAAATATCTTACTAGTCACATGTATGTGTTTTAGTGTAATATGTATTATAATAATGTGCTTCTTTCTAAAAACTTTTTACTTACTATTATTGTATGTGGATATTCTTCTTTGCTGTATAGTGTTCCCTAAATATTGATTTAGAATTATAGTCATTGGGTTGCTATCTTATTTTTCTATACTCTTAAAGCTATCTGTCTTGTTTACTTTGTTTACTTTACTGAGACAAAATACAAGATGCCCAAATTTAAGGAAGGAAAGATTTATTTAGCTCACAGTTTAAGGAAACTTCAGTCCATATTCAACTGGCCACAAGAGAGGCTGGTAGAATGGGGGGTGGTACTTCGAGATGGTAGAAGACAGCAAAGAAATGAGAGCAGAAGGGGAAAGAAAGCCTGTTTTCTTCCCTTATACTGCAAGCAGTGTACCCCTCCCCAGCCAGCGCAGGTGTAGCACTCACACCATCTTCCTGCCCTCCTCTTGCACAGGCTCAGGATATTTACAAAGCAAGGCTCCCCTGCTGAATTACCTTGCTAAACTTTTGAGTTTCTCAAGTGGACCAGATGCATCAAACATTATAGTGTCTTTAAAGCACTGATATTAATTGTGTAGAAGAGAACCTTCGTGAATCTACTTTTAGTGTTATTCTTTTATCTGAGAAATATTTTCTTGTATAGCTCTTCTAGATATAGATTTAATTCTTATGCACTGTTTAGCTGCAATTATACTTACATTACATTTGTGGGTATGGTGTGGTACCAGTTTGTTTATTTTTGCACATGTATATTCAGCTGTCTTAGCTTTAATTGTGGAAAGGGTGATTTTTCCATTGAATTGTCTAGGTTCTTTACTATAATCGAATTAATCATAAATATAAGTATTTCGTTATTGACATCACATTCTGCACATTGATCTACATATCTGTTTTAATGCCAATACTCTCCAATAAAGTGTTGTAATGACCTTTGAAGTTCAGTAGCTTAACAACAACTTCTTTTTACTTTGACTCTTCTAGGTTCTTTCCAGTATGTTCCATCCTAACTGGTTAAAACTGCCTTCACCTTTTATCCAGAATGCAGTCAACTATGTTCCAAAAACACAGAACTGATATCACCTGAATTTATACATTTTAGTGATTTCCCCTGATCTAATAGTGCAAAATGCACTGGTACAGGTAAGATAGACGTTGGCTTATTGGAGCATCGCATTTTTATCATTTTTATCATTTCAAATATTTTTTTACATCTAGACATGAATGTGTACAGCTTTTGGTTATTTTCCTTAATTTTAAATGTCTTTGAATATTTCTTCATCTGTGTTATATGTACCTGCTATAAGACATGATACTGAAAACTTCTATACATAATTAATGGACTGTTTATGTGCATTTAGCAAATGTCACATTTCAATCAATAGGTAGTTGTCTTTCCTTCTGTGAAGCTGTGTTTTTATTAGTACATGTGTGCAGCCACGATAATTGCATTAATCCTAGGGAATTGTTACACGTGTATAATTCTTTCCTAATTCTTTTTCTTTATCATCTACTCTTCCTTCCCTCACTGCTCCTTCTAACTCCTTGTCCACTTCCCATTTACAGCGTTCTATTTTGTCATGTTTTAATCTTCAATATCTGTGCATCCCTTTTTCTCCTGTCCCTCTACCCCCTCTCCATCTCTGGGTCCTCCATGCAATTGAAAAAGATCTGGGGATTCTAACCATCGCAGATATGCATCTCTTCCCTTAATAGAGCTCTGTCTGCTTACTAGGCACTGGATAAATGTATACTGAGTGAACAAATAAATGAATGAACATTCAAAGGAGTATATTAATGATACTGGCAGTGATGAAAATGGAATAAATTATTCCTGCGAATTGATTTCCTTCATTTCCATCAATGCCTTGGATCTGGAAACTCTTAATTATTAATAGGGCACAATTCACGTAATAGTTTGATGAGAGTCGTCTGTTCTCCTGTCTGGCAGATGGTTGGAGTTTGATGATACAAAGACTCTGATTCAGTTATTACCTACACTTGGCTCTTGGAAAATTTTCTGAGAGAATGGAATCAAATCATGTAGCTGAAATACAGCCATATGCTTTTTTACACCAATACTGAAATTACCATTAAGATTCAAGTAGAGTACATGATCTTTTAAAAACTGACAACAACTTTATTTCTCAGTTATATAACTAAGGTTTATCCATTGGGAAACACTTTAAACCATTGAAATTCTTTCCCATTGCTTCTTCATAGAAGAATTACTTTCACGTCAGCTATTTTATATCAGCTATATGTACAGAATGAACACCCTGAATACCAAATTTAATTTGCTCATTTTCAGGAGGAACATAAAGGCTATATACTAAGATTAAATTCAAGGTATACTCCAATAAGATCACAGCTTGGCTTTATTTTTAAGCATAAGTATAGCATCATGCTATATATTCACAAAGGAATACTACTGTTTCTGCCTTACCCATGGGTATAAAACACAGAAACGTAGTTACTCCAACTACAATGTCTTCCAGGGTACCCCATAAGGTAACATATATATGAAATTCATGGGCAGATTTCAAATTAGAACTCACACGATCTAACATCATCTGTCTCAAATGTATCCAGTGCCAAACATACCAACACTTGTCACATCATAAAATTATTGGTAAGGGGACCGGAGAGATAGCTCAGTAGAATAAGTACCTACCTGGCAAGCACAGGGTCCTGAGTTCAATCCCTAGTACTGAAAAAAAAAATTTTAAGGTACTCCATTACTTTCCTGTTGCTACTATGAGAAATTCACAAACAGTGGTCTTAAGCAGCACCTGCTTATTAACTCATATTTCCATAGATTATAAATATATGCACACTGGGCCAGGGAGATGGCTCAATGACCTAAGGGCCTACCTGGAAATTGCAAAGACCTGGGTTCAATCCCCAGAACTGCATGCCAGACTGGCATAGTACTGAGCCTGTCACCAAAACGAGGCATGGTGGCGCACGCCTATAATCCCAGCACCGGGGATGCTGAGACAGGAGGATCATTCTGAGACCAAGCTGTACAGCAAGACCATGTACCAAATAACTATAATAAATCTGCACCATTAAATGCTCTATGCAGGGTTTGTTTGCTTGTTTGTTTAGTGGTTCAGGGGCTTTAACCCAGTATCTTCACATTCTGCAAGGTATTGCATGGTATAAGGTGGCTCCACATCTGGAAGCGCTAGAGAAGTCCTGCATTCAGGATTACTCAGACCATTGGAAAAATTCACTTCCTTACAACTTCAGTGCTGAGGCCCGTTTTATTTTTTAAGCAACAAGTAGCATTCATATTCTGCAAATCTCTAACCCCTCCAAGGATCAGCCAGAATAAAATCTGCATTGATAACTCAAGATAGCTTTTCAATTTGAAGGTTGAAGCATGTGTAATCTTAATGACACCAGAGACTAGGCATGGTGGCGCGTGCCTGTAATCCCAGCACTTGGGAGGCTGTAAACAGGAGAATGAGTACAAGTCTGATCTACTAGTGAGACCCTGAACACGCTGTAGACTGTTCCCTAAAATACAGAAAAAAATAAAAAATAAAAAAATAAAAAATCTTAATGGCACCTGCGAAGCTCCCTTTGTTATGTATTCCTGGGATTAGCACCTGTAAGTCAATGTTCTGGGAGCCAAAATTCTTCTTACCACAGGTTCTCCATCTAAAATTAATGTAAGAAATTTTATCATGCATAAAACCCTCCTTCCCTTAGTTTTTAAAAGTTATTGTTTCAGTAGCCAGCTGGTATCAACAGTGGAGCTAAATGAAGCTTAAATTTACCGTGCTTGCTTCTCGGTCCATTTCTTCCCTGTCTAACCTCCAGCAAGACATCTTGATCCCATAAAGAATGCAAGAGTGGATGCTGGGTTTGCTATTTTTTTTAAAATGAACTTTGCAAGTATCTCTTAAGACTATTATTTTCGGCCTTTGTCGAATCGCTAGTTTTTAGAAGTCATTATCCTCACTCCCAATGACTTCATGCCATATTTTACTATGAATTAACTTTTGAAAGAGCTGCCTTTATATTACCAGAAGACCACAGTGAGAGCTCTCCAAATGTTCTCCCTGTTCGAGTGTATTTGGACTTTGTATTTATAATTCATAATGAAAACAAATATGCTCTGCTCTAATGAAGATGAAGTAATAAGAGCTACATTTTAAGAAAGAACCAACCTAGTATGATAACATAAATTTAGTGCATATTGCAACAATACAAATTAAAGCCCACTAAAAGCTGAAATAAAGGAAAACTATAGCAACACTTTCACTTTTCCTGGAAAAAAAAAGTATTCTTTATTTCATTGTATGTATTTTATTTAAAGCATAGTCAATGACATTTTGTCAGTCAGTTGATACTTGGATATATGTCCAGCACCCTGTAAATTTGATAATTCTTTCTTTCTTTCTTTCTTTCTTTCTCTCTCTCTCTCTCTTTCTTTTCTTTTCTTTTCCTTCTTTCTCTCTTTCTTTTTTTTTTCTTTTTGTGGAACCAGGCATTGAAAGATAAGTGTTTCTGACACTGAACACTGATTCCATCACTCCTTCGCTACTCTAATAAAATAAGAGCCCTTCATTTCGAAAAGTGGCAAATTTGTTGTGCAAGTACTGGAGACTTAGTCTCTCTCATTTTAAGATCTCACTGTTTTTTTTTTCAGGTTTGAGGTTTGTAAGGTCTACTCAATTTGATCATTAATAGGTCATGAGATGATGAATGTGTGGAATAAGTCACCAGTAAGGACACTGACATTCAGTCATCACCTGGGGATGTGCCTAAGCAGAATTCGGAAAAATGGATTTATGAGTTGAGCTTGTAAGTAATTGACCTGCCATGAAAACGGGATGGAAGGTGATAATTGAAGAGGAAAGGAATGATGCAGAAATAGTTACGTTGTATGGCCTTACCATTGGAAGGATAAGCTCACCAGAGAATGTTTGGAGAGAGAGAGAACAGATGAGAGAGAGAAAGAAGCAGAATTTCTGGCGAAGCATTAATGATGGAGCAAAATCATAGAACAAACAGTGGAGGGTAGAACGAAGAAGTTAAAGAACATTTTGGGGTAAGTACGAAATGCTTTTGTCTCTACAGAAGAAGTAAATGAGGCCCAGGGCTGGACTTTTTGAAGCTGAGAATTAACCTGCTAGGTTGAACACAAGTTAACCTAAAAGCTGATCTGTGGAAACTGTCTCTTGCAATTCATAATGTCCAGCTAATGGCGACAGTGCCCAAAGGAGAAGGTGGAGTGGAAGAAGGTTAATTAATGTATTAGCTTGAAGTTTAGCATAACAGTCAGATATAGTATAAATCCTAGCTCCTCCTTCAAGCTCTCGAGGTCAATTTCAAATACTATAAAATTTACTATTTAAAGTTTATTTATTTATTTAT
>NDGM011056341.1:0-22417 GCA_002564305.1 Octomys mimax
AACTGTGAGCTAAATAAGCCTTTCCTTCCTTCATTTTGGGTGTCGGGTATTTGTCCCAGCAAGGAGAGAAGAGTAACTGGGCCCATAACTTAGAGGGGTTGCAGAATGAGGCAGTCAGTTTGGCTGGAGGAAAGTACTGGTGTCTGGGGAGGGTCAGGTGAACATCTGGCAGAGCCGAGCAGGAAAGCTGCTAGACTGAAGTGCTGTTCTTACATTGATATGAAGGAACTTATTAGGAGGTCTCCCAGACCCCCGTGTAAGCTGCGTCCTGTGGTGAGAGATCTGGGCCTGTTTTCTGCAGGGCCAGCTTATGGGCGCATATGACCATCTCTGGAGCTTATTCTTTGGTGTTTGGGAGCTCATTAAAGGCACAGGTACACCAGTGCCTTCTGGAGACTGAAAAGAGGAAAAAGATGAGAGGGAGTAGAAACCTCAGTAAAATTTGCCTGTGGTGGCCTTGAGGTCTCTCCTGGGGGTAAGCACAAGTGGCCTGGTAAGTCTAGGCAGCCATCATTTCTCTCAGACCCCTTGTCAGCCCTAGTGCCTGAAATTAAATTATGGTGGAAGAATTTAATGAGCCATTATTCTGGGTGGTGCCTTTGTTTCTTAAGCTGTCTATAATTAATGTTGTTTGCAATGAAGTTTCTTAATAAGTGCTAAAAAACAAACTTAATATATTTTCAAAAATTTTATTAATAGAGGCTCCAAAGTGATTCCAACCAATGCCCTTATTATTGTGAACTTGAGCTCTGAACTAATGACAACCCCTCAGGTGCCTTTGCTTCGGCATCTTGTTTTACTGTCTGGTTGCACTTCTATCTTCTTACTCAGAAATGATCGTTGATTTTGATGTGTGTTTTGAATTTAATGTGAAAAGCTATTAAAATATGTTTTTGAATCTTGGTATTTGCTTCCAGGATAATGCATTAGCAAAAGTTATTTCTGGCAAGAAACTGCCCCCTCACATTATTGTGGATGAGGCTCTGTTGCAGCTATTTTGGGCCCCAGGCTATAGTGTGTTGCCCTCCAAGCTACATCGTGTGGTTGTTTCAAACTCATTGCTCTGAGTTTCTGAACAAAAATCGACTGACTCAGACCCCCCTCGGTGGAATGGAATTTTGGTAGATGAGAAGATGGTATTGAAGTCTACTTTTATAATCTTTATAAAGAGTTTAATGATTGAAATACATGGGATGAAATAAATTTTTAAGAAATTTGATTGGAAAAAAAAAAAAGAAATTTGATTGGAATAGAAGACAGAAGAAGATAAATAAATAGTTAACATTGACGGTATCAACCCATAGATGGAATATTTGGGAATTCTAGTCAGCCCAACCTGCCATGTCTCTAGCACATAGCATCCTGGGAAAGGGCAAGGATGTGCTGTTCCAGGCAGGGTGGAACAAGGTTTTGATCTCACTAAGGTTAAAGTAGCACCTCTGAAGCACATGGTCCTTATCCCCAGAAACGAAAGTGGGTAACCCAGGTCTGAGACCCCAGCATCATGGGGCAAGTTTGGAAGAGCTCCTCGTACCCTACTATGGCTGCCTCACGGGCAGAGTGGAAGACAAGCAGTACCTGTCCTGGCAAAAAGAAAAGGGCCCCACCAAATGCCGTTGGTTTCCCAGTGAAATTCTTGTGCTGCCCAGAACTATACGGAAACACTGATCATGTGCATCCCATCTGTACCCTCTGTTAACTGCCAAAGTGGATCAAAGCCCAGTGGGAGCGGCACAGCAGAGAGGTGTGCGTGCCCTGCTGTGGCCGGACAAAAGTCTGCATTCCCCTCGGACCCACCTTGGGGAGGATTTCAAGTGTGACCTGTTCTACTAAGTGTTCAGCAGTATGACCTGGTGGACAGCCAGATGGCATTTCAGAGAGATGGGTTTATTAGAACATATAATGTAGCTGCTGTCTTTAGAAGGTTAATGACATAGATGCTTTTGGAGCCCTGTTCGTGCCACTAAAACGCTGTTCTGTTTTCACCCCATCCAACTTTGTGCCATCAGTTATAAATATTTGCTGAACTATTCATATAAAATCAGCGAAATCTTTTTTTAAATGTGTTTAATGTTTGTATTTACATTTCTTTTGGACAAAAAGAGTAACACCTCTGTCAGTATGCTTCTAAGAAGTTAAATCTGTGGCTCTCCTACAGATATTGAGTGAGGCTGTGTCAAGGATTTATTCAGTTCAGGAGTGACAGAAGCAGTAGGGTGGTGACACTGCCGTGAAGGACAACTGAAGGAACAGGTCACACAGCCACTTAGGAAGGAGTGTGAGGTTGAGCTGGCTAGAGAGCTAGAGTACCAGTTAGTTCTTCATTGGGACTATAATGCGAGGCAGAAATCACCTGCATCTTCTCAGGACAGAGTTGACATTAACTTGCAAAGTCTGAACCTTTCATCAGTGGTAAGAAGCTGGTCAAACCCCGATGCGTTCCCCTGGATAATGAACTAATCCCTGCTGAGCTGTTGAGGAACGCTCTGGAGCAACGCTGAAAGAACATACTTTCCTCCTTTTACCTGATTTCTAAGTTTTGGGTAATTTTTCTTAACCTCTTACTATAAAATAAAGTGAGCTTCCATTGATAGGAAGAACAGTGAAATTCACATAGAGGACAGAGGATAGAAAGGAGAGTTGCTGGGCGCTGGATGAATTAATGTGCAGGCCAGTCCACTTGAGAATGATTAGGCTGGTAAATTTTACATATGTTGTCACAACTGGAAAGAAAATTAAGAACAAGATAACACTTAGGTTTATGAAAAAAGTTAATAAGTCATCATTCTCCTGAGAGGGCTTAATTACCCTCTATTTGTGTGAACTCACTTTTTCTTGTTTACAAAAACGTGAGTAGAATTGTCTAAAAATAGAATTATTTTAATTCTTTATTCTGTGACAGTAGTTCTTTTCCCTTAATGACACATCACAAACTGCTTGCTGGCTTTATCTGTTGATCTAGTCCAGTCCTGAATGCCAGCTTACAGATTAGACGTGTAATTTATTCAGCTACTCCATGGATGAAAATTCAGGTTGTTTTCAGATTTCTGATGGTTTTTTTTTTCCAATTTTGTTTCTGTTTTCATTTTGCCAGTGCAATTGTGATTTAAACAAAATAGTTTCAATGCAGGTATGTGAGGCGGAAGGCCATTATCTCAAGGATGAAGTGGAGGAGGGACATGGCTCTGAGAATCGTTCAGTTGGGGAACCAGGTTGGATTTCCTGGCCAGTTGAAACTGTTGGTGTCTGAGGGCGAAAGTGGCTGCTGCTACTAATTTATTGAGAGAGAGGACAGAAAAACAGCAGAATCTTTGAGGGTAGGTGAGCAGAGAAGCTGAGAGGTGAGAGCCGCTTTGGAAGAGGCTCTGTCTGAGGCCCAGGGTGCTGTCTGCAGTCACAGACAGGGATCCCGGTGGGAGATGCCTTGAGCTAAGGCCTCCCTGAAGCTCTGAGAGTGGCTGAGGGCTGCTCTGAAGAAGGAGATGGCTGTGAAGGAGCTGTACACATTTAGGGGCCTGAGACTGAGCCCCACTGGTGGAGTGCAGAAGAAGGAAGAGCCTGGAATTATGTCACCCCACTCCAAACCTAGGAAACTTACTAATAGCAAGTTTAGCTCCACGGGCTTTCCCTCCCACTGCATGTTGGGCCTGCCTTACAAGGATGCCTGCCTTTTATATGTTGATTTCCTTGTTGTCTAAACCACGAGAAATAATGGTACAGTCTAGTAAACCAGCTTGGGCCACCACTGCTTTGAACTTAGGAGAAAGGCAAGTCAGATCTCAGTGGGGCATCTCAGCAATATTACAGAGCAGTGCTACATTTTTAAGGCTATGCTGGGTTCATAAAAGCTAGGATTTAATAAGGAGGGTACATGTCACTTGCACGAAGCCACATGAACCAGGGAGTGCTGGACAGAGGTGCCGTGAGGAAACAGTAGACACAAAGAATTTCTGAGACATCCAGTGTGTGCTTTAAAACTCTCACTGCTGACCTCTGTTGCCACCAGATGTTTTTATAAAAGATCTATGAATTCCCAAGTTCAATCCCTGGTACTTCAAAAAAACAAAACAAAACAAAAAGATCTATGAATTTTTATACCAAGATGAGGTGGAGGGAGGTAAGAATAAAGGGAATGATTAGTGATCTAAATGCGTTGTTTGGCCGCTTCTCAGGGCTATGAGAAATACCTGTTTGTAAGAGCAACTGAGTCATCAGCGTGGCTGATGTCACAGTGTAAAATCAGTGGGAACCTGCCACACCGGAGGCAGGGTTCAATTTTAAAAACTATGCCCTGCATTCTATTAGGTGATTATGGTTGGAAGTTTTGAAGAAAACAGTAAAGATGACAGCTCTTGCCCAATTGATAAGTACCTTATCAATTGGGGAGGAAAAATGACATATGTACATAGGAAATTGCGGAAGAAAACTCTAATGCGCTCTCTGCTCTAATAAGCTCTAATGAGTATCCCCAGGATCACTTCCGGTTGCTGAAAGAATTGAGGTCAACATGAGACTAGTCCCTCCTGGGGCACCCCGCATGGCCCACTTGGTAAGGAAGAAGCAGGTGTGAGAACCGTGGGGGCAGCAGGAGGTGCTGGCAGGTGACAGGAGGCAGCAGGTGGCAAACAAGCTGTTTTCCAGAGAATAGGATCATAGTAGTATTTATAGGGTGGTCAGTCTCAGGCCTGATGGACTCTGGCCATAATCTTGAGTTACTTAATTATAAATTGCAAAGAACAACTCCTATCTGTGGCGTGTTGAGCTAAGCAAAGACCAATGAGTCTGAGTGGAAAGTTCATTTGTAGCTGCTTTGTCACCTTGACTACCTTGGTAGCTTGCACCCAGCCCAACCAAATGTTTTTCCTACCATGTTGCAGGAATAACAAAAATAATACTGGATTCTTTGCCCGGGGCCCTTAATTTTAGGAGAGTCACCTAACCTTGGCAATAGACAAGTTAAGGTTGGAGGTTCCCAGCTTTCTCTGTTGTTTTCTAGTTATTTGACCGGGAAAAAAAATCTTTCCTATCAGGGGATCTCTTTAGATTTTATTTATGGAGGAGTTGTCATGACCTTTTTGGGTCTTGTCTAGACATGCAGACCAGGCCCAAGACCTGCTTGTTTGTTCCATCTCTGCGTGCCATAACTGCATGACATAGAAAGAGACAACGCCAAAATCAAGGTGCAACTGTCTCAGTTACTCTTTACCCAACGCCCAGAAATGAGGAAGGAAATGTTTATTTTGCTCACAGTTTATGGAGGTTCCAGTCCATACAAGACTGGCTCCAAGGCAGACTGGAACATGGCAGAGGGCAGCAGCTCATGGTGGCAGAAGGCAGCAAAACAGCAAGAGCAAATGGGAGGAATAGCAGCAGCAGCAATGGCTCCAGAGAGCAAGTCTTTCCCCTCCTTATCTGCCCCAGGCTGGGTGTAGCACTCAGACCCATAATCCCAGCAGTCCTCAGACCCATAATCCCAGTGGATCATGAGTGAATCACAAACGTTAGAAGTCTGCCCCAAGACTGCATGAGGCTCTGGGGGGGACACCTAGACCCAAACTATAATAACAACAAAGCATCCTCTTTTGCATGAATGGAGGTCGTGAATGAGTTTTATGTCAGAATTGACCCCCTTTCTTCCCTCTTTGCTTATTTGCCTTTTCCTCTCTGTATAATGTATAAATAATTAGCATATGTTGTTTGCTGCACAAAGAGAAAATTTGCTGTCTGATTTTTTCTGTTAGCTATGAAAAAAGTATTTCCAGAGTATGAAAAAATAGCTTTTGGAAATTTCAGCTACTGCTTTTGGAACAGTGGGAATTTATTACTCAATTCAGTAACAATCTTGGCCCAAAGCAAGGAGCTATGTGGGCAGGCAGTGGGCACCTCTCCTAATGGCCCTGCCAGGGACACCTTTGTTCATATCTGAGCCAGCCTGAACTCGGCATATCTTTCCATCAGAGACTGGTTACCTCTGAATCTTAGACATACCACAGAAGCCATTGAGACCCAGCCAGTGGATTTTACTTGTATGAGATATTTCATAGCTCCCAAGGGGAGGGAGGAGAGAGAGAAAGCAGAGCCCAACAATAAATAGCTCTTTGTATCAGTCCCCTCCTCTAGCCCCAAACCACTGAGCTCATAGTGAGTAGCCTGCGTTCAGTAGAAGACAGCTCTTCCCAGTGGCTTGGGAGACCGTAACCAGATGTGGCTTGTCTTTCCACAGTGTGTGGCTGTGACCTGGCCCAAGGGGGCTTCTTCATAAAGAACGGGGAGTATCTCTGCACCCTGGACTACCAGCGGATGTATGGGACCCGCTGCCATGGCTGTGGGGAGTTCGTGGAGGGGGAGGTGGTGACTGCCCTGGGCAAGACCTACCATCCCAACTGCTTCGCTTGTACAATCTGCAAGTAAGTGATGGTCTCTCCCAAGCCTGGGGCTTCCTCCAACAGGAAAACCCTGGCTTCCCCGTGAATGCTTTGGATGTCCTCCTTTGGTCTATGTGGTATTTATTCTTCAAACACCCTTTTTCTCTTTTGCCTCTTCCTGCAGAGCTTTCAATCTTAGTCAAAGTGTAGGTTAGTCAGGAAACGTGATATGTGATGTCCTCTACAAGGTGACATGGCTCATTTCAAGGGACCTCAAACCAAGTCTGGAGGCAGAGCAAGCCTCAGAGCATTTTGAATAATAAATCATTGGTGGCAGATTGGACAGCCACCCGAAGCACATGTGGAAGTAAAGTTCTTATGTATGTGACATGTGCATTTAAAAATCATCTCTTTTTTCTATGTCATAGGGGTTGGCAAATGATGGCCCACAGACCAAAGGAGGCCCCAGACCTACTTTTGTGATAAAGTCTTAGGGGCCCACAGCCATACCCATCTGTCTGAATTCCATGCAGGGCTGCTGTGGAAGCCGCAGTGGCAGAGCTGAGAAGTGGGGATGGCCCGTAGGGTTCTCCAAGTCTGAGAAGATACTTATAGTGGGTCTTGGAGTGGGGGTGGGGGTTTGTTGTCGCTGTTTAGGTGCCTGTCACCTGCCAATGTTAAATCTTAGCTATATAAATGAACCCGATTGAAATGATCAGTCTAAGAGAAGAACTATGTGAAGTATGAGTGGGAAGCTGTGGTGTTGTGTTCTGGTGCTGCATGTTACGAAACCGAAGGGTGTGCCACCTCTGACTAGGAGACTTGCCAGCGAGGCTCAGCTCCTTAACTGACCGGCTCTAGCCACTGTCCCCTGCCCTCCATACTGGGGACCCGATCCATCTTGCTATGCCTGGGTCCAGAGCTACCCTTCAGAAGGAGATGCCTTGCTAGGCAGTGTTTCTTGTTTCTAAGCCACAAAGATGCACTTAGTCATCTGGAAGGGTAGGTTGAATTTTATGCAACTAAGAACAGGTAACACTGATAAAAAGTCCTAAGTCAGAGGAAGTATTTTCATAAGGTCATTTTTTAATGAATCAGTACGTGCTTATTCATATTCCTGATGTGGCGTCGGCGCATGTACATAGCACACCCAAACTCCTTTTCACCCCCTTTCCTCCCTTCTCTTCCATCTATTGATCCCCTTGCCTCTTAAGAAAGCCTGACCTCGATGCTTCCTATTAGCTCTCATTTGGTTATTACAGTTATTCTGGGTGTCTCATATAAAAGCGATATTTGAGCTTGTGGGCCTGATTTATTTCACTTGACACTGTGACCTCAAGATGCCCCCATTTTTCTCCACATGACTCAAGTTTATCTTTCTTTATGGCATAGTAGTACTCCTCTGTGCTTTTAATAAAGATTAACCCATTTCTGAATCACTGCTTTTGAAATAGTAATTTAAAAATTTGAGCTTCACAAGCAGAGTATGATACTTAGGTAGCCAAAGTGAAGGTCCCCCCTACCATCTCCTTTTTAAGGTTTCGATGTATAAATGCCAAGGAGATCCAAATCTGGTTCCACTTCCTGGACTGAATGGAAGCCTTTGTTACTGAGATTTGCCAAGCCAAAGCCACCTGCTATCAAAAAGGAAGCATGGGAGGAGGGATACTGTGGTCGAGCACTCCCCAAGGCTGCCTGATTGCTGAAACGTCCTAGGGCTGGTGAGGCTGCGGTCCCTTTAAAAATGTCCCAAGTCCATCCTGATTTTTGGAGGGTTCCCAACTGTGGTGTTACTCGTCCCAGTTGGAAGATGCTGGTCCAGGTAGACTCTGAGAGCCATCTGTTCTGACCCCGAGAAAACATTGTGCTAAAGTCAGTGTGACAATGGGCAAATGTAGCTGGCAAGAACCTGTCCCTGGACGTTGACCCTTATGGGTGCTCAGCATGGCTACAGGTTGAGCACCACTTATTTGAAATGCTCAGGAACAGAAGTGTCCTAGATTCCATATTTTTCCAGGTTTGGGGATATTTACATATGCATAATGAGGTATCTTGGGAGAGAGGACCCAAGTCTAGATACAAAATTGATTTTCTCACATACAGCATAGCTTACAGATTGAAGGTAATAGTATGCAGTATTTTTAATGGCATTTTGCCTGTGACCCATCACATGAGGTCAGGTGTGGAATTTTCCACAATGGCATTACATTAGCATTCAAAACATTTCAGAATTTGGAGCATTTTGAATTTTTGGATTAAGATTGCTCAGCCAGTACTATTCAGTGGCAGCTGCTGCTTCCAAATGATGATAACACTATCTAAATTGGGACCTTCTTTATGGTTTACTAATTGCATTCACATAGAATTTCATTTAACACCCTTAGCAATTCTGTGAATTCAGTCTAGAATTACTAACTCTATTTATGAGCATCTCAGAGTATAAGACTTATGCAGGTTAATCTTGGAAGGCTGAGATTTGAACTCCGGCTTTCTGAATCTAAATTCACTTCTATTACAAACATTCATCCATACAGAAAGCAAACTGTAAGGGCAGAGGATATGGAGTGCAGGAGGGGAAAACTGAGAAGGCCCTTTATAAAGTGGCAAAATTCTAGCTTCAGAGGGCCTGGCCCCGTGTTGAACCCTAGACTCCAGCTTGTGCTGTGGAGGCTTTGTGTATAATATGAGCATGGATCCTAAGTGTTCCTAAATTCAGGCGAGTTTAATGAGGCACCTGGGGTGCAGCTTGTATAGGGGTGCTCACTGTCATGTCACTCAAGGGCCCGACAGCCCAACAGTGAGTGCTTCTGTGTTGGACCCCGCATCCCCCTCTGGCCTCAGCCAGACCTTGGCCTGATCAGGGCAAGAGAGCCTGTGCTTGTTTCTGTGATGGGCCAGTAACTCTGGCACCCCTTACAGAATGGCTTCCAGGCTTGTTTTAACTAATGATCATAAAAGGACTAGCCCACTGACACCCCCAGAAAGTAGTTGATGTTGATTATTAAAGACAGGGCAGGTTCCCATCGGGAAACACCATCTTCCCCTTGCTCAGTGCAGGCAAGTCCCTCACCCTCCCTGGGCCTTGCCTGGAGCGGCACTTCTCCTTAGAACTTTTAACATTTGGTGGTCCTATGGTACGTCAGTTCATGACCTTACTTCTTTCTGCGATCTGGTCACAAACCAAATTGGACAAGAACTAAATCAAAGAATTTGGTCTGCAACCAGAATTCTAGGAAGAATTAAGTTCATGAAGCAAGGTGCCCCTGTCTAAGAATATGCAAACCTCTGCACGGTGGCAAGGAGCACATTTCATTAATGCTTAATTGGTTTTTTTTTTCCTTTTCCATTTTATTTTTTTATAATTTTTTAACCAATTTTGCATGCTTATGTCTGGCCACTTGAATAATTAATTTAAATACAACCTTATGCAATATAACACCCATTATTGAATTCATGTCATTTTGCTTAGTAAAATTCTGTATTGCTTCCAAATTATGATAATGCTATCTAAATTGGGACCTTCTTTATGGTTTATTAATTGTATTTGCATATAATTTTATTTAACATTCTCAGCAATTCTGTAAAGTAAGTCTAGAATTACTATTTATGAGCATCTCAGAGTATAAGACTTATGCAGGTTAATCTTGGAAGGCTGAGATTTGAACTCTGGGCTTCTGAATCTAAATTCACTTAATCTAATTCATTCTTTCTACTATGTTTTATTCTCTTTAAAAATATTACCCGTGCACATGTATTGCAATACAGTTGTTAGTTCCCTGAAGGGTTAAAGGAAAATAGCAGCTGCAAAAGAGAAAAACAATGGCAGAAAGCTCAAGCCTGCTTGGGAGCGATGGCCTCTGACTCAGGTTTGTGACATCTGGCTGTTTCACATTTCCTAACTGACCACCTCAGACCTGTGAACACACCCACTGATGAGGATCACCAGCAAGTTGGCCGGTGGCAAGTCAGCAGGCCTGGAAACTGCCATAACTGTTAATGAATGACTTAGGTTTCTAAAGGCTGTCCATCCGGGGACCTGAGAGGAGAAACTATTAGCTTGCCTGCAGGATGGAATATTTTTGTAGGATGTGCTGCTGTTGATCCATGTCCAGGTAATAGGAAATTACCTTTCTGAAAAACAGCTGCTACTAATTCTTAAACAGATCTTTAGGTAGCCTGTGCCCTTTTTCTCATCCCATAAGGGGCAGGATCTCTGACATGGCAGCTTTCAGATGTCCAGAAAGGACAGAGTCTAGCTCAGCACAGCCGTCACGGAACTCTAGGCGTGGTCCCAGGGAGCTGGAAGGGTTCTTGATGGCTGGCAACCAGTGGGGTGCAGCCTCAGCTTCGCTTGGAACTCATGGCATTTAAAATGTTTCTCTGCGAAGATTTTCTACTCAGAAATTTACTGTTCTTCAAGCAGTAAATTGGGACGCCACTCCACTAGCAATTGGACATAAATCATTCTGTTTAATTGTTAAGTGGCTATAGGAGCTGTGCATTCTTTTTCTCGTGCTAAGGCGTATTTGTTTATTTGGACCATGGCCAGCTGGCTGGCTTGGACATAGCTGTGTTTCAGCCATCTCAGCTGGTGCTCCTCTAAGAAATAAACTTGTCCCTGAGGGCAGCAAGCAGAAAGAATAAGGCAAAGAAATGAAGTTGCTGGAATAACCTGGAAGGGGTGTGTTTCTATCTCCAGGCGCCCATTTCCCCCTGGAGACCGCGTAACATTCAATGGGAGAGACTGCCTGTGCCAGCTCTGCGCCCAGCCGATGTCTTGCAGCCCTAAAGAAGCCACCTGCTCCAGCAGTAAGTGCCTGTGACACACCCACATGACATAAATGCTCTTGTAGCTCCCAGGTCGCGCCCTCTTCCGGGTCCTTCCCTTTGTGAGAAGCCCAGTTAGCTAGAACCAAGACAGGTCCCATCCAGGGCTTGTTCCTTCATCAAATGTGATGGCTGATAAATACACACAAGGAGAAGCATCTTCCTTATGTCACAGAGTGGGATGTCAATCTGTCCATTTTGACAGTGGTGAAAAAATAATTGTAAGACTTTCCATTACAAATGACCTTCTCCATCGTGGAGGTTGAGATGTGAAAATGCTTGGCAGGGATGTGATTGGTCGTTTTCAGGGTTAAAATAGCTGTCTGCTTCTCAGAGGTGCAGAGTGGGTGATTTCTACTAAGGCTTAAATAAACACCTTATTGAATAACTCACCTGGGTGAGTCTGATGTTTATTCATTTAACAGTTTGCTGAGATGAGAAACAATGTCCTCGTCTACTGTGAGTTTTAGAGGTGGGGATCAACCCACGAGCAGATAAACCTCTCCCATCCTCAAGAAGCTTTCTAGGGGCCAGAGAGAGCTCAGTAGAATAAGTGCCTGCCTGGCAAGTGCAGGGTCCTGAGTTCAATTCCTAGTACCAAAAAAAAAAAAAAGGAAGCAGCAGCAGCAGCAGCAGCAGCTTTCTAGTGAGAGCATGTGGGCAGATGCATACTTAGAACTAAGAATATCAGAGTGACCAAGCAGCTGTATTTATGAGGCAATCAGAGATTTCTCTCAAATGGGGCTGGGGAGATAGCTCAGTAGAATAAGCACTTCCCTGGCAAGTGCAAGGCCCTGAGTTCAATCCCTGGTTCTGAAGAAGAAAAAAAAAATGAGGACAACTAAGAAGAGATTTGAAAAAGTGGAGACAGACTGCACATACACCAGGGAATTGCAGTTATTTATGTTACAGCCTCAAGGGAACTGTGGGACTCCAAAGAGAATCAAGACTTTTTTCTCTGTGTCTCCAAACAGAAGCCAATTGTCTTCTCTTCTAAGAAAGACATGGAAACAACATGTTGTAGATCAGTTGACAGCTTTTATAAGTCCGTGCATTCTGAACTCCAGGAACCAAGTTAGGAAGTTAGCCTCATCTCTTTCCTGGGACTTCTGGAGTTGGAGCTGAGGCTGACCTTGGTTTCTGTAGAGTTTGCCAGTTTTTGGAAGACAAGTGAATTTCCTTTAGGTTCTGTGAGGCTTAATGCCTAAGAATGGGCTAAGTCATTTCTCTTCCAGAAGTATTCAGTGCACCTTATGGCAGTGATTCCAGATCTTCCCATTAAAGTGGAAGCCTTATGCTTATTAAAAATAAGAATGTTATAAGTGAAGTATTTGCATAGAAATTGATTTTGGCCACTGGGGGGAGGAAGAAAGAAATATACTTTAGTACCTCTTTCGGCACACCTGACAGGATCCTAAGGCTCTGTGTGACCTACTAGTAAGTGATAGCAGCCTAAGCAGGACAAGTACTGTGACCCTAGGTCCCAAGTGCTTCATGGTGCTCATTACACCTCAAGCACCAGAGTCACATTTAGCCCCAGGTTGCTGGAAGGTGACATGGGGTGGGAATAGGCATCCCATCCTTGGGAGGGTTTTCTCTAAAAGTGCATTACCAAAAATTATGGAAGAGTCTTCAGTCTAGCTGAGAAAAACAGAGATTTCTGAGCACTAGGATATAGTGACAGCCTTATCCCAGGAATGACTGTGTCCCCAAGTTGTGCAAAGTTCTTCAGTGCAGCTATTGGCTGAGAGGTGGGGAGTGATGCCCACCGTGTACTCATGGTACTGCATCTGTGAGTAAGCAGGTAGGTTGTAGGTCTTTTGAGCCCTGGATTTTTGCTGCTTTGTTTCATCTAATGCGCCTCATTGCTTGGCTTAGGAAATAGAAGCAAATCCTTTTAAAGGCTTCCAGACTTCTCTGGCCATACAGTTTGGGGACTGTGTTTCCTCCTGATAGCGCCACCAAAATGATGGTTCTAAGAGTAAAACTTGTTAGCTTTGAGCCAGCCCTGGTATGACACACCTGCCATCCTCATACTTAGGAAGCCAAGGCAGGAGGCTTACCACAATCTCGAGTCTAAGTTGAGCTATGTAGTGAGTTTGGGGCCAGCCTGAGTGAGCCTTGCCTAGAAGAACTAAAGAAAAAAATTGGCTTCATCTATATTTTCTAATTTTATACAACATACATATTATACACATTTAAAAAATGAACTCTAAATCAAAAATATAATCAAGTTTAGGGCCACTGCATTTTTAGCACATGTAGCAGTTATTGCTTATGTACAAATTGTTGATCCAAGTCATATTTTCTCTTTGCTTCTAATAATTGAGACCTCATTTCTATGCAACTGATTTGGTCAGAACATTTTATTTTTAAGAAGTGCCCATCTATTTAGGCAAGTGTTCAAAACCATTTTTAGGATATGTGGGTGTCTATGAAAAAGAGAGCTTTTATATATGGATACGCATATGCAGAATACCCCAACTAAACAGGCGCAGAAATACTAGAGCAATGAGGATTTTCAGCAAGTGACTGAAATTTCACTGGAGCGCAATTAGCAAACAATTTGGTTGTTATTTGCCTTGCTCGAAGAATTGCCCTATACTTCAAAATTACCCTGGCATGTCTTCAATTCCATATTTTGTTCAGTTGTTTGTTTGTTTTGGTTTTGGTTTTGATGTTTTGGCTTGGCAAGAGCTTCCTAAATAGAAGCAGAAAATGATCTTAAGGGAGAATTTCTCTTTAATGATGTTTATGCTGCCCAAGGAATATCTCTAAGAGTAGGGTCTCCTATTTTCCCTTTAAAATACTCTTTCCAGAAATGAATTTTCTCTTCTTAACAATAGCTTTATTTTATATTTGATATCTAGCTCTCCATAGAAGAGGGAGAGAAGCAGGGGCAGTGAGAACAGAAGCTGAGTCCCAAACATCCTGAAAATATGCAGAAGATGCTTTCCCTTTGAGCTTGCTGAACTGAATCAAGGCGTGGTATTCCTAGTTCTCCTGCTCAGTGGCTATGCTGTCTGTGTTACCCCACTTCAGGAGACCTCTGCTCAGTACCTCCATGCCCCCTACCCAAACTCCCCTAGTCTAGGCCTCTGCTTTCTTCATGAAGTATACACCTAGTACTTAATGGTAGGCCAGGCACTGTTTACCTCAGGAACCCATTCAATTCCCACAACAGCCCTCTGGTTGGTACTAACACTGTCCCTTTTTCACAAATGAAAGTGGAGTCATTTGCTCAGGGTCACACGGGCCCACCAACAGGGGCTCCAAAGTTCATGCCTCTCTCCCTGACGTATTTATTTTACCATGTGTACTACAACTCACGTCTGTGATCTGTCTTGTCTGCAAATGTCCTTATTCCAAGATGAGCGCCTTCTATATGTCACCACTGCTTCTCTATTGTACCAAGGAAACCCTCAGAAAGCTATTCCTAGAAACACTACTTCAATAAAAGATTACTGTCCCAAATTAGTTAAAATGATTGCTGCATCCAGCCCAATGCAGGTTCAATTCAGTAAGTAATCAACACGATATCAAATGGAGATGGTAGTAGACGGTGCCTCCTGGAGTTATAACAAACATTGATTTATCTGGTTTACTAGCTGTTTCACGCTTTTTTAAAAAACACCACAAACAAAAGACATGTTTCCCTGTCATTATTCTCAGTACAAGTCTCCAAAGCTTGATTCCACCTCATTCTTCATATATTTACCAGGACCAGGGGACTGAATTTCCGTGGGCGATGGAAGGAGTGCTGTGAAAGGAAAGCGAGTGTGTGCATCTTGGGACGGAGGGAGTTGGGTTCAGATTGTGGCTTCCTCCAGGCTCCTGGCTATTTCAGGTACCTGAACAAGAGTGGGCGGCTGTCTGCCATCAGCCTTTCCATTTCAAAGGGTGTCTGATTGCATGTGGGCTCAGGGAGTGACATGATGAGCACCCACACACAAATACACCCAGACCCATCTTTCTCTCTCCCTCCTCTACAAAGACTTCTATATATAGCAGTGTCATTATTTTAACTGCCATTGGCACTCCCACAGGTATCAGGGCAAATGCTGTAGTGGGACTGAATTTAAATCATTCCAGATAAAGAGTCCTGTGCCTATTTTCAAAGAGGAGGAAGACATTTTCAATTATTTTACTTTTCTGTTTGGTGCCATAGCTTTTCGCCGTTGCAAGATCATTTTCATTTCCTCTTCATGTTCTCTCTGGAAACATCATTTGCAAGTAGACTGGGAACTGTCTGCCGGGGCACCTGACAGGGGGTGGAGTGGGAGGGCTCTTACCCGGGTCAGCACCTGCTCTTCCCTTTGCTCTCAGTCTACCTCTCTGTCTTCCACTTTCTCGTCTGTTAAATAGGGTTAGTAGTAGGTACCTGCCTTGTAGGGTTACATGAATAAATATATTAAGATGCTGGTGGCTTATCATTTACTAACAGTACTGTCACTTACTATTCAGGCGTCGGTTTCTGAATTTTGGTGGACAGCCCCCATTTTTCTGGAGCTTCTTTTTTTGTCCACCGTTCATGGCAGCTGCACTTACCCTCTCATCTGATATTTTCTACCAATATAAAGGCCAGAGCAGCGCCCAGTTGATAGCCCATGGATTGTTGGAGTTTGGCCCACAGTGAGGTATTTTATGACTGGATCCCCAAACAGATCTGCTCTGTGTGCTTCAGACATGTTTTTGATGTAGGATGAAATGACAGAGGGGCGCTTGGCAGGGCCTGCCAAAGAGTGGGTCCTCACAGGTTGTTGGCTGGTTCTAATACCTGCTCTTCGACTTACAGGGTATATGGCTGTCTTAGTTACTTTTCTCTCATGGCTGAGACAAAATACCCAACACCCAGAGTTAATGGGTGGAAGGTTTATTTAGCTCACAGTTTGTGGAGGTTTCAATCTGTAATCTGTTGGCTCCAGCCAAGTGGCGCATGGCAGAGGGGCAGCTATCCATGGCAGTAGGAGACAGCAAAGCAATGAAAGCAAAAGAAAGGAGGATGACCCTTTTACTGTGTGTAGGCTACCTGCCCTAGGGCAATAGTGTTTATACCCCTAATACCAGCGCTAGACAGTAAACCAATCACAAACTCTCGGTTCAGCTGCCTCTGAAAAACCTGACCCCATGATGCATGAGGCTTTGGGAGAACATCAGGCACAAACCCCAACAGTGGCCTTCAGAATCCAGCCTCTCTACATCTCCATCTCTTTGCCTATAAAATGGGAAACCATAATCATTTCTTTTTCATGGAGTTGTTGTGGAGATTAATGTAAGTAAAATGCTTCAAGGATCCATATGGATGGCTTAACCATCCATAGAGAAGGTTAAGCTGTAACTCTCCAAGGCAGTTGTGGGAGTAGATTCAGATACATTCAGAATCAGAAAGAAAAGATGAGGACAGAGCATAAAGGACAAAAATACTGAGTCTGTTTCACAGTGCTTGGGTTTGGACACTGCTCTGCCTCTTCCCAGCTGTGTAGCTTTGATGAACAATCTGATGTCTTAGAACCTCAGTGCCTTCACCTGCAGCTTGGCAAATCATTGCTTCACAGGGTCATTATTGAGCAGTAAGTGAGGCACTGCTCGGAAGAGCAGCTGAGGAGGAAGGGGGCTTGTGGTAGTACAGGAGACCACAATTAGAACAGAGGCATTGCTGTCCTGAGAAGTGAACTTGAAGCTTCTAACTTGGCCTGTTGTTCTGCATCCCGAGACAAGAACCTGAAAGGACCAAGAGGCAGGGCCACATCCAGGGATGCCTGAGGAGTTGGGCCTGATTCTTGAGAATGGCTTTTAATCTAGAGGATGGCCAGGTCTTTAAAAAAACACTCTAGGATGGTCAAGGTGGTGATGGTGATAATGAAGTGGGAAATCCATGGCCTGAGATCAGGCACCAGGAGACGAGGTGTTTGTGGTTCCAAGGAATGTTTGTGAGAAGTGAGGATTAGGGCAAATGAAGGACCATGGCAAAGAAAAATACAGGATTCTGGTCATTGAAAAACACTGCCCTGAGTACCTCCAGAGCTCCAGGGGCTGCTGTACACACCAGATAAAATCTCTATGACACAGGTAACATGTTATATTGCTAGGATACATTTACCACAACGGAGAAATACAACCAAGAAGCCATGGATGAGCCTGGTGTAGTGAGCATGGCTGTAATTCCAGAACTCTATGAGGCTGAGGTGGGGGATCACAAGTTTGAGCCCAACCTTGGCAGTGTAGCAAGACTATCTCAAAATAAAAAAGGGTTGGGGATGCTGCTCAGTGTAGGGGTGACAGGTTCAATTCCTAGTACAAAGAAAGAGACAAAGAGAAGGAGAAAAAAAGAGACCGAGACTGAGACCAAGACCAACCAGCCGACAGACCAACCGAGCGAGCACAGGCGCACACATTGATGTGTGACATCGTGTCTTTTATGTGTGTCCTCCCTCACTCCCAAGATAATGAACTCACTGCATGCCAGGCTCCTATTGGCTTTTTTATGCCAGGCCCAGCCCATCAAATCCTGGATAAACATGCAGGAAATTGAACCAAAACGGGCTCTATCTTGAAATGAATTCCCATCTTCTGTGTTTCTTCAATACTTTATTTTTATTGGCACATATTTGCAGTACACTGTATTGCGTTTCTCGTGAGGAGCTGGTACGTGGACGTAACAGAACTAACAGAACCTTTCTTCATCCCTTTCTTCTCTCTCCTGTCCCTCCCTCCTTCTCTTGGCCCTTTTTTCTTGGGCAAAAAAGACTGTCTCCCTGTTTCCTCTTAATTTTTTACTTCACTCTTTACTTATGCTTTGGGTTTAGCACAGATGAGAAGCCATGCAGTATTTAAGCTTCTGTGTCTGATTTATTTCACATAACATTATGGCCTTTAGTCTTCTCTTTTTTAATTTTTTAATCATTTATTTATTTACATATTTATTTCTGTGGTACAGAGTCTCCCCAGCATTGGGATTATAGGTGGGCGCCACTACACCTGGTTGGCAGGGTGGGGACAGTACGCCTGTGGAGGGGCTGGCATGGCATGCGGTAATGGGGATCAAACCCAGATCCTTGTGCTTGCCAGCCAGGCACTTAGACCACCAAACTATCGCCTCAGCCCAGGTTTCTCTTTTTAAATGATTGGTTTTAAGTGTTTATTGTAAAACAATGCAAATGGTACAGAAAAGTACAAAGAAGATGATAAAAAGCATCCAGCATCTGAAGTCCCGTCACCAAGAGACCATTTCCAGGAGCATTTTGGTGAACATTTTGCTGGATGTTTCTTTCAGTGCTCTGGACACAAGTAACTGCAAGCATGGGTACCACTTTCCACAGTATTTTGTTCATGTGCCTTCCTTCCTTTAAAAAAAACCTAATTCTACCAGGTGTTAAAAAGCTGAAACCCCTGAATTCCCCCAGGTACCTTGGCAGGAGAGGTGGCCTGCGCCCCTGCGAGGCTGCGACTTGCACTTCCTTTGCTACAGTTATTGCCATGTAGCCCTGTCACTTCATAGTACATTTATCCCACCAGACTTTCTGCTACTCAACGGCAAGACTTGAGCTTTTGTGGTTCTTATAAATAGCACTGTACACACACTAAACAGAATGTGGTTTTGTAAGGGTGTCTATAGCATCCCAGGAGCACTTTCATGGGGCTGAGTCTTGGCTTCCAGGCCCCATGCTGAGGCTGAAGCTGCTGCTTAAGAGAAGATGCCTTTGTGATTCAGCACAGGTTCTGCTTAGGTGCAGGAGTAAAGGGTGTTGCTGTGTCCATCTTGTTTTTATGATCTCATCTCACAAGCACTTTTCTTTAATAAAAAGTAGAACAGTCAGGGACCAGGGAAATAGCTCAGTAGAATAAGCGCTTGCCTAGCAAGTGCAAGGGCCTGAGTTCAATCCTCNAAAAAAAAGAAACAGAAAAAAAAGAAAAGAAAAAAGTAGAACAGTCAGTGATTGCTTGAGATAATTTTTTAAAATGAAGAATCACAAGTTTTGAAGAAAACCTGTGCAGGGCAGTGTGTCTCCTCCTCCTCGAGTGTCACAGTAGAGGGCAGCCACACCTCTCTATGCCTTTGGCCTGAAGGTCAGGGTTCTGACCTAGGGTGGCCATTGCAGTGCTGGTCCACGAGGTAGAAGGTGGATGAGGTGTGGAGAAAGTGTAGAATGTGTGTAGTGGCCAGAGGTTCATTGCAGAGATGAGATCTGTTACCAAGAGAAACATCAATATTCAGAGTTTTCAGGCTGAACTCTCTAACAGTTCTGAGTCGGGCAAAGATCCGTTAAGATCATTTAACTTGAGCCTGGGTATCTGGGAAGTTCTTGGTTTATAGGAAGTGGGTACAACTGAAGGATTAATTGAGAAAGTGTTTTCAGTGAGTGGAGAGAGAAAGGCATTTTGTTATTTGCTGTTTTCACTTCTGCAGATATGTGTCTCACGCAATAGGCCCCTACCTTGTAACTTACCAGTGAAACTCCAATTCTAGAATAGCAATCATTTCCTGGTTTCATTTTAAGATAGAAATAAAAACAAAAAGGCTCCTGTATATACCTACAGTTGGAAGTTCCTGCAGATTTTCCCTGCATGGATATTGGAGAAATCATTATTATTAGTTGTTTCTAGGGAAGGAAATGGGGAGCTAGGTGGCCGGGGAAAGAGGAGGGAGGAAAATGGTTTTTACTGTTTGAGAAAAAAGTGTTTCACATAGATTTTTACCTATGTACAATGAAGGTATATTAAAAATAGCACTAATTTAATGAAAGAAAAAGGCCTATTGCGGGCTGCAGTCTCGCAGTTTGCTCTGTGCTGACCTAGTGCTGCGTATTGCCTGGTCACCTGCGGAAAACACTAGCACCAACATTCAATGGCTCCTTGTTTTCTTCCTGTACTTGGAATCTAATAAATCAACCGATGTTTGCTAATGAGTCCCAAGTCAGAGCTGCTGACGTAGAACCTCAAGTATGATTTCCTCTTTGGCCAGAGCCTATCTATACTGGGAAACCACAGCCAGTTAAAGATTTATCATAAAATGCTTTGTAAGGCTAAAGTTTACAACTCAGTTAGGGAAATCAGCTCAAGAGCAAGCCTTCTGGGCCTAATTTTTTTTTTTTAAATTGAGGTGAAATTCACAGAGCTTGAATCTAACCATTTTAAAGTGACCATGTCAGTGGCCCTTAGTGCGTTCTCTAAATGCCACTTGTGTCTAATCTCAAAATGTTCTCACCCTCCTAGCAGAAAGCCTTACCTGCAATAAGCAGCCGTCTCCCATTCCTCCCTTCCCTGTTGACAACCACCTGTCTGCCTTCTCTCTGTATGGATTTACCTATTCTGGATATTTTATGCAAATGAAATGAGGTAGCCTTCTGGGTCTCCTTCTCCATTTAGTGTCACATGTCCCTAGTTTTTCCAGGTGGTAGCATTTGCCAGCATTTCATTGCTTTTTGTGCCTAATGTTCCATCGTATGGCTGCACTGCTTTTTGCTTCCGTTCATCTGTTAATGGACATTTGGGTCATTTCCATCTTTGGTGGTTGTGAACGCGGCTTCAGTGAACGTGTATCACAGATGTTTGTCTGGGGAAATGACTTTGAGCGTAATTTGGTGCAATTTCAAGCAAACTTTGCTAAAGACTATCCCAAATCTCAAAAGCAATCGCTGTCTGTTTTCTTTTTTCTGTCTGTCTGTCTGTCTTTCATTCTTTTCATGGGTCTCCCTGTGTAGTTCAGGCTGGTCTTGAACTCAAGGCAGTCGTCCTCCTGCCTCAGCCTTCTGAGTGCCAAGGTTACAGGCATGTGCCACTATACCTGGCCATGGTAACCAATTTTCCAAACCTTTCCCATAAATGATTGTCCACCGGTGTTCACTGTGTGGCAGGCAGTGGCCCAAGCACTACTGAAAGGCCTGAGGTGACTGCAGATAATAGACCCTGTTCTGGGTGTCTCTCTTGCTCTCCCTCCCCAGCTGTGGTCCTTCCCTTTTCCTACCCATTGTCTTCCTCTGTTGCTGATGCAAGCAGGTGGCTATGCAGCCACTGCCCAGCTTGCTGGTGGGAATTTACTCTCACGTTTCCAAGCTCTCCAGCAAAACAGCTATCTGCAGGACACAGGTTTTGAGTTTCATTCATGGTTGCTCTTTCTGTAGAAAGTTGTGTAGCTGTTGTGTCTTTTGGGGGTTAACTCAGGGGCCCAGTAATATTTTGAAGATGTGTCTGGGTTTGTGGGTTTGGTTTTTTTATTGTTTGGGGTTTGTTTTTTGTTTTGTCTTTCTGAGACAGGTTCTCACTATGCAATTCAGTCTGGCCTTGAGCTTACTTTGTAACCCACGCTGTTCTTTAACTCCCAATGATACTCCTGCCTCAGCCTCCCAAATGCTGGGATTACAGGCATGCACTGCTAAACCCAGCTTGGGTTGAGTTCTGTAAACAGAAAGGCATCTTCCTACAATGCACGGAGGACTGTAAGAGGAAAGTGTGCTCGGTGGGCAGTCTCCTGCACACCCAGAAGTCCACCCCATGGTGAGCGTGCCCTTTTTACTGACCTGAACTTTTCACCCATGCAATTGGAATGCAGTGTCCTTGAGGTTATCACATGATCCTAGCCTGAGAGCTGTCCATGGTTCAGTGGTGCTTGGCTTGCTTTCTGCAGCCTCCTGCCTTCTTATTGCTATATAAGTAATGCATTCAGGCATGACAGAATTGTACTTTCTTCTAATGGTGTTTGCATCATCCACAGTGGTGGTGAGTAACAGTTGGGGCAGATGCAGACAGGGCCAGAAGTGATTTTCTGTTCCTATCTTCTTCCACCTGCCCTTTTGAAACTTTTAGTTGGGAGTTTTGAAGTTTTTAGTGTATTTAGTAGAGTGATGGTTTATTCATTTCATTTAGCCCCTTCTTTGAGTTCTAGTTCTAAAAACATGCTTATGACAATACACACACACCCCTACACAGAGATCACTTTGACGAGATCTTAAACCTAAAAGTTGGAGCAGGTGATAAAATAATAGAAATATTTATGCAATATTCTTTTATTTGTTTTCAAAAACTGTTACGTTCCCAGGAAATACATCTGTGTTACTATTTTTATTTACTACTAGAAGTAGTAGAAAGAGTGGCTATTCAGGAGACTGATTTGCAAGGCAACAGACACCATCTGTAAGCAGATATTAACATTCTTGGCCCCTGAGAGTGTTTAACACCCTCCTAGAGTCCGTATTCTTTTTTTTTTTTTTTTTTAATTTTATTTTTAT
>NDGM011056376.1:0-17023 GCA_002564305.1 Octomys mimax
TATATATATATATATATATATATATATATATATAATTTTTGTTTTGTTTTGTTTTTCATTTTTGTACAGGGTCTCTCTAGATAGCTTGGACTTGTAGTGCTCCTCCTGTTTTCAGCCGCCCAGCACTGGGATTACATGCATGTGCCACTGCACCTGGACTCAGAGCACCCAGGGTTAGGGCCAGCGCAGCATGCGGTGTCAGGGATTAAACCCTGGCCCCTGCACTGGCCTAAGCAGGTGTTTAGTTTGCGAAGCTATCTCACTGGCCTCATTTATTTATCTACTTATTTATTTGTTTATTTAAGGCAAAAGAAAATGAACTTGATTCTATGAACAGCCTTACTAAACATATGCTTTTTATTCTTCCAAATTCCACAATGTTCACTATCCTTTTAATAGATCAATTTCTATGATGTTCTCTTGCATGTTTAGTAAAATTCAATAGCTAGCAGGTGATATACTTCAAAGGGTATTACTACTGTTACAACACGGGAGGATAAGAACACAAATGTTGCTCTTGAAGAGAGGATCTCTATTGATATTTCCTGGAGAGGATTAAAAACAAATATTTTGTTCCACTAATAACAGTGTTCACCAGTTACTGGACAGAGAATATCTCTTTGAATTTTGCACTTGAAGACAGATTAATTGAATTTGTATTATAGCAATAGATTGAAAATAATATTTGAAACTTAGCAAGTCACTGGCTTTTGGAAGTTAGTTTTCTATTATTATTTTAGTAAGAAACTACAGACAAAATTAAGATGTAGACATGTACCTTGACTTGAGAGCTTTCCTGCTGTGTCACATCTAACACATTTATATCTCTGATTAAAACCTGAAGGTGAATTAACATGCTGCTATGGTCAGCAGAATACTACATAACTGCCTAAAGCCAGAATTATTTAAATTATCGTGTTCTACTTCTGCCTATCATAGAAGTCAATGTTTATCTTTGGATTTGTGATTTATTAATCAGTTAAAATTAATCATCCAGCATAATCTTCAAATTGATGCCAGGAATCAATATAAACAAAGTATTGGCATCCAATCAGTTGCAACCTCTTATAGGTAAAATATTTGCAGTCTGAGTGGACTTCACAATGTACATGTCTGCAGAAATTGATGATCAAATATTCTTTAGGTGATTCATTGTGACAGTCAAAGGTCAAAGATATAAAATTTTAAATGCTAAAATGGTTCATGGTGATATCTCTTATTATATCAAGTAAGTTTCCATGAGCAGAAGGTTTTTCTACCTGACACTGTAACCCTTCAGATGAACTTTAGTACTCACTAATAAAGACATATGCTTATGCAGATGGCCAAGTGGTTCAAAGAAACAGGCCTACGTAAATGTCAAGTATTGATTTTTTTAAAGGAGAAAATGTTTGATTGTACATTCAGTGAGATACAAGATGAGGCAGAAGTAAAGTGACAACACTGTTAATGCACTGAAAGTATTTTGTCATATAAATTGCAATTGTAATGGGTGATAGTACAGACCAAGAGACCCCTAAGACTTGAAATGCTCTTTTTAGCAGTCTATTTGATTTATAAATATTGATTTGCCAGTTGACTACTTCAAAAAGTAGCTTTGTGAAAAAAGAGTATCTTCCTCCAGAGCTAAAAGCCCTCTGGGGTACCCTGCGTGTGGTGAGGAATGAACAGAGCAGGTCTGACAGCAGCACCGTCACAAGCTTAGCCGCCATACAGGCTGATGCAGCCCACCAACCCACCCCGCGGAGAAACACTGGCCTGTGGGTGGGGATCTGCGGACTCACAGCTCTTCCTCGATCCCAAGGGTTCCACAGTGAGCACTTTGTGCTAATGTGATCCCATTTAGCATACTTTCCGAGAAGCTGCAAGAAATCAATAGTAGTCAATAGCAATGAATACCTCTTTTCAAATATTTGAAAGGAAAACATTCTGATTAAATTTAGTTCTTGAGACCATCATTCACTATTAAAGAATTTCAAAGAAGAAAAAATATGGTAGGGGGGTTGGGGAGATAGCTCACTAGGATAAGCGCTTGCCTGGCAAGGGCAAGAGTCTGAGTTCAATACCTGGTTGTGCAAAAAAAAAAAAAAAAGAAAAGAAAAAAGAAAGAAAGAAAAAGAAAAACTATTGTGCAAGTGGAGAAAATGGCAATGCATTGGGTTAAAAGAGTGCATCTTAGAGACACTTAGAAAAAGCTTCATGTGATTGCATTAATATTAAAGGGTAAGTAAATCTGATATCTGGCCCACAATGAAAGCAGTCCTACGCGGGAGTTTTATAGCTGTGGATGCCCACGTCACAAAAACAGAGTGAGCCCAAATAAATAAACTAATGATCCATGTCAAGATTCTAGAAAGACAAAAGGGCTGGTGAGATAGCTCAGTGGACTAAGTGCCTGCTTAGGCAAGTGCAGGGACTGGGGTTCAATCCCCAGCACCACGTGCTGCGCTGGCCCCACCCTCAGTGTGCTAGCCAGCTACCAAGTCTCAGCATGGTGGTACATGCCTGTAATCCCAGCACTGGGAAGGCTGAAAACAGGAGGATCACTATGATTCTGTGCTGTGTAGTGAGACCCTGTAGCAAATATATTAAATAAATAAATAAATCAGACACATTATCATAGTATCCTGTATAACAATTTGCCTAAGATTCTAGAAAGACAAAAAGAATACAAATCCAAACCCAAAGCTAGTACTAGGAAGGAAATTATAAAATCGGAGCAGGAATGAGTGATATTGAAACTTAAAAATACAAGGAATCAATGAATTGGAGAGTTGGATCTTTGAAACTATGAATAAAATTAATAGTCTCTAACCAATCTTATCCAAAAAAGGACAGAAAAGACTCAAATCAACTCAATTAGAAATAGCAAATGTGAGGGCCAGCGAGATAGCTTCGTGGACTAAGTGCTTGCTTACTCAAGAACAGGGACTGGGGTTCAATCCCTGGTACCACATGCCACATTGGCCCTGCCCCCAGGTGCAATGAGCCAGCCACCAAGATCAGACGTGGTGGTGCACCCCTGAAATCTAATGCTGAGGAGGCTAAAAACAGGAGGAGCAGTACGAGTCCAAGCTGTATAGTGAGACCTTGTACCAAATACATTTTTAAAAAATGGAAAATGTGAGATAATAATGGATCCTGCTGAATTCCACTAGCTCACTAGCTCTATACTCACAATCTGTTTTCCAGGAAGTTGGACAATTCAGAAATGGATGTAGATAACCAAAGTACAACCAAAAAGATGAAAAAATCTTGAACAATCTAATAGTCAATAAAATTGAGTAAGTATTTTTAAAACCTATCAAATAAAAAAGTCTAAGTCCTGATGGCCTCACTGGTAAATTTTGCAAGAGCTTAGAAAAGACCTACCCCTGATACCCTTCAAACTATTTAATGAAATAAAAAAGAACAGAGCTCCCAAACTCATTCTTGGATGCTAGAATTCCCATGATGCCAAGATCAGAAGAGGGCCAAACTGATAGAGAGAGCTGTAGGCCAATATCTGTAGTGAACATAGATGCAAATATCTTCAGTAAGATCCAGGCAAACAGAACACTGCGAGTCATTCAAATATCATACACCATGACCTACTAGGATTCATTTCAGGGATGCAGGGATGGTTCAAATACTGAAGTCAATAGGCATAATGTACCACACAAACAGAAATAAGGACAAAATTATGTAATCACCTCAATAGATGTAGAAAAATTCTTTGACAAACTACAACATCCATGTATGGTTTAAAAAACTGAAGAAAATGGTATAGAAGTGCCTTACTACAATCTAAAAAAGTCATTTAAAACAAACTTATGACCAGCACCATATTAATGGGGAAAAGTTGAAAGCTGTTTTTCTAAAATCAGGAACAAGATAAAAACACAACTACCACTGCTGTGAAGTCTTGCTCAATGTAGGTCTTCTAGAAGCATCAGCCAAAACTATTAAGTAAGAGAAGCAAATAAAATGGGTATGTGTAGGACGGAAGCCATCTAATTGTCATTATTTGCAGATGACACAATCCTCCATGTGGAACACCCAGAAGTTCCACCACATGAGTACTATAGTCAGTATCCAGACCCATTACCACAGCCAGCAGCAAAGTCAACACGGAAAAGTTGACAGCATTTCTGCACACCAATTATGAACACAACGAGAGAGAAGTTGGGAAAACGTTACCTGTCACAACTGCAGCAAGATCAACTGAATATTTATGAATTAACCTACCAAAGAAAGTGAAAGATCTCTGCAATGAAGACCACATTACTCTGAAAAATGAGCTGGAAGAGCACATCAGAAGATGGAAAATGCCCCTTGTCTCGCATATGTGGGGCAAATGCCAAAATGGGCGCCTCCTAAAACTAATGGAATAGAATCCTGAAAAATAGCCACAGCACTCATCACAGAATTAGAAAACACAACTGTGATGCTCACATGGAAGACAAAGAGTGCTAGACAGCTGAAGAGATGCTGGACAGCAAGCCGACTCAGGAGGCTTTGCACTCCCAGACTTCCAGCTGCACCCCAAAGCTGCGGTGACAGAAACAGGGCGGAATCAGTGTGGGGATTCCTCAAAAGTAAAGCTAGAGGCTCTATTCGATGTAACTGCTTCCTTTCTTTGCATCTTCCTGAATTAAAAGCAGCACACCACAGCCACACATGTACATACATGTTTACAGAAGCACACTTTGTACTAGTTAAATCTTGGAAACAGCCTAAATGCCCATCAACCAAGAAAGAGTAAAGATGTGGTTTTTATAGAGTGGAGTACTACTCTGCCATTACGAAGAATAAGCTTGAGACATTTCTAGGTAAATGGATGTACTCTGAGACCCTACTTAGACATGTAATAAATGAGACATGTGTTTAAATATCACATTGTTACTCTGGTGCCACAAACCAAGAGTAAATAAGGACAGAAATGTGTAATAGATGTCGGGAAATAGTAAGAAAATGTCCAAATGGGAAGGCAAACAAGGCAGGGGTAGGAGGAAAGGGAGAAAGTGAAGAGAAAACAGAGGGAAAAAAGTGGAAACAAAGCTTTTGTAAACGGGGAAAGGAAAGAGGGGTTGAAGAGTGGAAAGGGTTGGGGAAAGCTCGGAATCAAGATCTGTCTGCGACTGTGGGAACTAATCCCCAGGATGAATGGGATCGTTGTGCACACCTGAAGTGTACCAATAAAAGTAATGTCTCAATAACAACGTAATATGGATGGAAATGACATACATGCCCACAGACAGGAATAGACGTGAAGGCCAAAACATGCTGGAGAAAAGCTAGCCTCTTCAATAAATGGCGCTGGGAAGACTGGCCATCCACATGCTGGAGGGTGAGGCTAGAGTCATGCCTCCAGCCACCCACTAACAAGTCAAAATAGATGAAAGAGCTAATAAAAAAAGACATTCAATCTGCTGGAAGACAAAATAGGTAAAACTCTTGCAGACAAAGGAGTAAGCAAAGACTTCCTGAGCAGAAATCTACTTGCACAAGAAAAAAATGAAGGAAAGAAAAAAAAAACGAAAAAGAAAAGAAACAATATAACACATGCTGATGAGGCTGCTGGGAAAAAGTAACCCTTTCTCACTGTTGATAGGAGTGTGAACTAGTACAGTCCCCGTGAAAATCAGTAGGGAGAGTCTGCAGAACCTAAAATTAGATCCATTCAAGTCAACTCTTCCTACAGCCATTTCGTGGAAGGAACATCGCGCCACAGGGGTAAACGCCTTCCCGTGTGGAGAACACACAGTTCCCTACTAAACCTTGGGAGTGGCCTGCACGCTCATCAACAGACAAGTGGACTTTATCAGTATGACATTTTACATATAATTGCCTAATACTTTCTATTTAGAAAGATACAGGAACAATTTGTAAGACACAGGTCCAGACAAAAGCTCAGCGGACTAAAGTGCCGGCAAGCGCAGGAGCGGGGGTTCGATCCCGGGGCTGCCGTGCCGGCCCTCTGAGACAGCAATTGAGCCTGGGCGTGGTGGCGCGCGCCTGTAATCCCAGCTCCTGGGAGGCCGTAAACAGGCGGATCAACACAAGCCGCATCTAGTAGTGAGACCCTGAACACCCGGTAGACCCTTCCCTAAAAAAATACAATAATAATACTTTGTAGGACAATGGATGTACCCTGGGAGCACATATTAAGTGAAACAAGTCAGCCACAATACTGGGGTGTCACAGTGTTTCTCTCACATAAGAAACCCTAAATAGATGAAAGACGAAATAGAAAGACAGACAACTTGAAATACTGAGATACATATAGGAAGGGAACAAAAATGAATTAAGGGTGAGGAAGTGAAGGGCTTGTGATGTGCTCCGGTGTGCGCCAGGCCCTGCGAGGAGGCTGATCTGAAGCGCTGACCACACATGAGCACCAGGGCGCGTCTCCCCGAGGAGGGTCAGGAGCAGGGCGCGCAGACATGGGGATCGGAGTGGGCGGTGGGCGCGCAGTGGCTCCGAGTGGCAAAGGCAACCGTCACCAAGAACACATGGAAGAACACTGCTAAGGCGATGCGTGACGGCCTTCCAGCAGTGTCTGGCATGCTGGAAGGCCCTGACTCTGGCTCTGGCCCCCAGAACTACCTGAAAGGCAGCGTTTCCTGGGAAATCAGTTGGAGCGACCCCCACCCCGTGCACTTGGAGTATGGTGTGCCCTTCTCGAGGCACACTGGCGCCGGGCTGAACATCCCCAGGAGGGGCAACAAGTTTATCCAAATAAGACCCCAAATTGCACCAGAGCAGATGCCGTCCGGGGAGCCACGAGAGCCCCGGAGAAGCTCGGCTCAGGTCAGCGCTGCTATGCGCGCGCAGCACAGACTCTTCCTGCGATGGTGACACGGCGAGGGAAGCAGCTACAGTGCGGACAGGGGTCCGCAGAAGGACGCCAGGCCGACTCTAGGCCCACTTAATCAGCACAAGACAGTGCCACCGCACCTAGCAAAATGTGATCGGAGGTAGCACGGTACAGTGAAAAGAGAATTTGGAACTCCAAGTCAGAGACTTTTTAAGCAATCAGAGAACGATTGTTTAATTTCTTTGAATTCTAATTTCCAGTGCTAGCTGCATAAGGATTTGACTGCTTCAAAAATCATTACTTGCAGAGCGAAAATGAGATAGTGCATTATTAATTATCTTTATTTATTATTCTGTTTTAAGAGTTGAAAATGAAAGAATATGTTTTGGTAAAATTGACCCTCACAAACTCAAAGTAAAGAAAGAGAAAGTATAAAGAATATTGTGCTGTATATCTATTTCTCTTTTTAAATTGTAGTTATAAAAGAAAGCCATATTTTATGTAAAAACTTAATCAATAATTAAATTTATTTTAATAATCAAGAGCGAATGAAGGAATTCAAAGGAAGATTAAGAGATTGGGGGACCTCTGCCACAGCAGGGTAACTGCAGGCATGAAATGCACTGCACATTCCAAAAAGCCACGCGAAAGGGTTGGAGTGTTTCACCATGAAGCACTGTGTGCCGGAGGAGCTGGATGTGTTTAACCTGTTCTGCATGATGCATTCAGGTATTGGCATGTTTGTCAGTGTGGAACCTATCACCCATTAGTATGTACAATTTGTGTGATTTTATTTACTAATCCAATTAATTTAAAAGACTCACTAGAAGATTGGTAAGGAAGAAGAGAGAAGCAATAAGCAAGCAGCACTGAAGCTGGGTACCTGGAGAAGGCATGGCAACATTTGGGAAAGGCAAGACGGATGGTTAGTGCACACGCATGCAAGTAACTTGAAGGCGAGGGAAGAGAGACGACAATGCAACAGAAGGTCAGACAGAGAGAGATATCAGTTCTGCTCTAGAGCTTCATTGCTCTGACTGAACAGTTAATCCTGACATTCGAGTTCTACTGCGCCCTGACCTGACTGCACTGCTAGAGCCCATGACTTGGCGGGGCAAAGGGTTCTGATGGCCTGGAGAAGAAACTCTTCTCCAGTATATTATTATACTATTGCTTTTATTGAGTTTTAAACAGTGGAATGCATATTTTGGATCATTTAACATAATAATTATTTTCTATGATACGTAGTGCTTGTGACGCTAGGCACTGTACCAAGGTGAGAAGACGCAGCCCTGAGGTCTGCATGTGTAGAGCGCATTTTGTGTTCGCTGCCCGACTGGTATTCAGACCACACAGATGACTGCTACCCGTCATGGCGGAAGGCGATACTTTCTGAACTTTTAGTCCAGACTGAGGGACTGTTGGTGCAGATGACTGCTGGTGTGCAGGAAATTAAATGGCACATGAACGTTATTAGTTTGAAGTAGTCCTCAACTATATTGAATGATTTAATTTTTCAAAATCCCCACATTGATCTCCAAATTTCAAAAGTTCGTATCATTTCTAGCATGGTTCATTTTATTAAATAATCAAACTTACTATAAGTATTGGATATTATAAATAGAAGATACTAATAAGATCTTGCTGACAATATTTACTAGCAAATGTCTGAAAAACATGTTTTTTTCTGTCATCGATGGCATACCAATTTGCAGGTAGATTGTATTAAATTACATAAACATTTGGATCCCAAAAATAACTATCTCATTATGCATTATTCTATTTTAGAAAATATTGATCTAGATTTTTATTGATCTAGATTTTTAGTCCAGTGAATGCCAACAGCCTTAACTTTTTCGTGCTTCCAAAATTTGTAAATATGGTAGCTTGTGCTAAAACAATGTCTCTTCATCATGATTTAAGTGGTTATTACATCAGATATGCATGCAAACCTAGAGAACACCCAGGGCGATCAGACATTTCCTAAGAATCATTTTACAGTCGATAAAGGCGAAGGTGGCCTCCACGCTGCTGCTCTAGTATAGGCAACCCACAGCGAGCACGCCCCGTAGCAGTCGTTTGGTACGTGTCGTGTTAGCAGATCACAGTTTCCTCTGTCCCCAGTTTCCATACAACGACTTCGTATTGTATTGAGTGGTGGCCTATTGACTATACTAACTTAAGCAACTGACAAGAAGTGCAACAGGAGTTTTCTCTGTTTCTACCAAGAACGTAGAAATGAGAGAACACAGAACACTGACAGCAAGCATGAGAGCTGAAGCAGAAACTTCCACTGAAGCTAGTCTCACAGGACCTTACAACTTAGTCAGGCCTGGCTGGACCAGCCCTGGAGTCCAGCGCTCACCTAGCAAGGACTTAGGCCAGGAAGGAGAGAGCGAGATGGAGCAGTGGCCTCAGTCACCCGGATACAGAGCCGAGACTGAGGCCACGCAGGCTGCCATGGAGGTTTGAAACATCTTCCCTACAAACTTGTACGGAGAATTTAATCTTAACAGTCTATACTTCATTACAGATACAATTCTTTAGTAGAAAATGAGTTCATTAAGTTACTGACATTAGTGTTCAAAATTTACTTTCCATAGCTATATGCCCTCCTGTTATAAAGTTGAAGTGATCACTGGCGTACTGGTCTGCTATGTCGAATCAGGCACTTTAGCATCTGCCCCTAATCACAGAGCCTGCTTGGGGTGACCCTCCCCAGCGCCAGCCGCTGCGCTCTACCATGTGGTGTTCTGTAAGGACATTTTAAGTGGTAGACTTTCTGTAGAGATGGGTGGTGTTAAGACTATGCACTTTTACATCAGATCATGTGAAAATTAGACACATCACAATAACCATCAGTGCTTGCTTATGAGGATCCCAGGCCGCCCGCATAATCCCATTGCCGTGTTCATCCAACTGCAAGTGCCTGTGAAATCACACACTTAGTAACTGTGATGTGTCCTGGGCAGAGTCATCACAAGTGACAGTGTCCTAACCAGGACTTCAGTAATTAGACTAGTGGGACAGTCTGAAAACCAGATTAAAACCCCACGTCCTAAGAAAAGTGCAGTAATTGAGAGACAATGTTAAAGTTGAAAAAAAAAATGTTTGAGTAAGTCTAAAAGCCAGAACTAATTTGGAATCCATCAGCAAATGAGAAAAATCATTTTTTTTCAGCTGCTCTAAATGCACTCAATAACAATGATGAAGAGGCTGACAGAAAAACGTGAAAAAATTTTATAGCTACAAAACTGGATGTGGTGTCAGCCTGTAATCCCAGAACTGCAAGGTTGAGGCAAGAGGAACCATGAGTTCAAGGCCAACCTGGTCTACATACTGAGACCCTATCTCAAAAAAATTTTAATAAAATAAAAGTTATAAAAATGTAATGGATCATCAGAACTAATGAATAGGACTGCTTAATCATTAGACATGAAATAAAATATAATTAACAGAAATGTTGTGTAGGTGGATAAAAGTATGAAGAAACACTTTTCAGGAAGGAGCCACTGGGAGAGGAAATAATGTGTGGGTCCCACGTGAAGTTGGCGTGAGGCAGCAGGGAGGAGAGTGCCGTCCTGCGGGCGGGCCCCAGCTCCGCTAGGCTCTGAGGAAGCCACTGGCTGGCCCTCCACCAGCAAGACAAGGGTCTCCTCGATGCATTTCTGCCCAAGCACACCTTAGCAGTTTTATTTTTTATGAATATTTAATAACACTTTATAGCAGATCTTCAATGTTAGTGAGTTGTAATTGCTGTGGTTCACACGGAATACCTGAAGATTATGGAGTCGTGGTGCAAATATGCATTGGTGTGTTTTAAATGGATGTACCTGGAACCATAAGTATTTTAAAGTTAGTTCATTGAAAAGAAAGGCTTGTGCCTATATTGTTCAATCTGCTTTTCATGCCTATGTCTTATAATATGAGCAACTACTTTGAAGATAACAATATGCTGTTTAGTCACCATTGTTTTGAAGTTTTATACCATTGTTTTTACTGTTTATTTTTCTCTAAAACAAAAAATCTCTGTTCAAGAAAAACATTTTACTGTCAATTGAATTCTTGCAAGCAAATTGGAACAAGAAATAATCCCTTTATTTTAGAAATTTCTAAAATTTTACATTTTTTTCTGATTTATAAAACAGGAGTTTATTAGGCAGGGACCCACTTTCAAGAAGTTAAAGGTGAAGGAGAAGGAGGAAAGATTTCCTCCCTCCCTTCTCCTGGAATAGCTCTCCCCCAGGATAAAACTGTGTTTTGTGTTAATGGGAAATCCTCTGATGCTATAGACTTTTCCTTGGAATAACAGCTTCTACCACGTGATTCTTTTGGATTTGCCAAAAGGTGCCCTTCTTGCTACATGTTTACATTTAGCAGGTGTTTTGCTGCATATGTTTTTCTAGAATTTTACCACCTTCTTCTGACACCACTTCGATAACTCTTATGTTACTCACCTTCTTGAAGTGTAATGCATGCTTAATTTAACAGTAAGGCTTAAACAAAATACACAAGCTGAATCAGGAAATAGTGATATCACCACTATTTAGTATTCTAAGTATCAATGCTAATGACATATAGGCATTGATTTGCCTGATGTAATAAAATATGCAATTAGGGTTTCCTTTCTGTTATAGCAAACAAAGGTATTAACATAGCAATTATTACTAAATTGATAATGCCTTAGTAAAATATATTTCTTTGTTTTATTTATCATTATTTAAAGACTAGAAGTTTTCAGTAGTAAGTGGGGAGCTAAAAACGTGCTTTGGAAATGAGCATGCCTTTTCCTTAGTAAACAGCTTTCTCTGGAAACAACACGCACCATGTTGAGAGAGTGGATACTTTTTCCTCTCAGCAGAAAGCCCAGCAGCTCTCTGACCAACAACAGGGGCCTGCAATTTCTTACAATTAATCTATAGCTTCCAGTTTTTGTCTCTGTCTTTCTCTGTGGACTTAAAACATTTCCAAAATGTAGTATTCATATTTTGAAGTAGATTTAAAAGGTGACATTATAAAAAACCATATTAATCCCATATGTCTTAGTTTATTTTAAGCCACGTTATCAGATGGTTCTTCTTTTTAGTTCACAAAATTTTGAACTAGGAAAGATAATCTAATTTCCAATTCATGAATGACAACTAAAGTGAGATTCAATCATCTTAAACCAAACTCCTTACTGATTTTTTGAAATTTAAATATAAACAACACAAGCTAATAAAGTTGGAATGAAGTATATAACTTATAGTCTTCAGTAACAGTAATTCCAAGGAAAGTTTAGTTAGCAGCATCTAAATTAATTATTTTTTTCAGGAAACTGTGCACATATAAAAGCATATTTGTGAATTCTGTCTCAAAGCAAAAAATGTCCTTAGTTTAAAACTCACCTAATCTTGCTCCAAGGGATATTGAAGACTGTTTCAGTTCAAGTAAAATGCTGATATCCTTAAATTTTAACTTTAGTACAATCTGTACTTAAATTGGAAAATGTGTTTTGTCGTATGTTCCAAGCTTGTTCTCAGTGAGGAGCAAAGTGCTACAAATATGTCAGAGCTTCCTCTCTCGTTGCTTACTAACGACTTCAGTAATATCAATCAGTAGAAGTATTTTCTACTTCAAAACTAAGACTCAAAATCTTCACTAAAATGTAAATGTAAAGGAGCCGAGAGATAGCTCAGTAGAATAAGTGCTTCCCTGGCAAGTACAAGGGCCTGAGTTCAACCCCGGTTCCACAAAAATAAAGTGTGTGTGTGTGTGTGTGTGTGTGTGTGTTGGAGACATGCATTTACTATGCACCAGCCCATGTCCAAGATTGGACGCAGACAGACACATAGGGAGAAAATGTAAGAATTCAAAGTTGCCGTTCCCTGGATACTGAAGGTGTGTCTTACGGGTTAATTTCAACGCATAGTTATGATACAAACACACGTCACCTTTAACTGAAAAAGCCCACTAATGCATGTACTGGACCCACGGCTTCCTTCCGGATTCTCAGGAGTGCGAGTGTTTGTTTGCTAAGCTGGGTCTTGCCGTGTCCTGCACGCCTGGACTCTGGGGCTTCTCCACCTCGGGCTCTCTGCCATGGGCACCTTGCACACTAGTGATGCAGCCGCAGCATCCTGTGGTGTCCTGGCAGGCACTAGCAATGGCCCGAGTGCTGTGGCGACACCAGCCCTGGAGCCCTAAAGCTGTCCCTGGACGACTCTGTCCATTCTCCAAGGGCTGGGCCAGGGGAGCAGGAGAGGCGTCACCTCCTATTCAGGATGTTAAAACTGTTGCTGAAGGGTCCCAGGGAGGAAGGGTCTGGGACCTCCATCATATTTGGTGGGAACTACCGGCCACGGGGCTTGGCTGTTTATGAATTGGACTTCAAAGGATGGTTTTTCAAAGAAAATAAATCTTTACAAGTGGAAAGTATATACATTTATGAATGTTGTTGTTTAACAGTATTCAATTAAAATCAGTTTAAAGAACAAGTAAGAATTAGGGAAAAAAATAATGGTTTTTCAGGATCATAGTGAAATTCATAATTTTTAAAAGTACTTTTGTAGGAGGAGTTTTTTGTTTTTAAAGGTGTTGATGTTAGGGGCTATCTGAAGACTTTACTATATGTGATTTATTCTATATTTCCCTGGAGCTTTTGACATACATTTTTAATCTTCTCAGACTAGGGTTTCAGTTTTCTTGCCTTTAATAAACAATAGAAGATCGATACACTTTAAGAGAAGAACTGAATAATTGTATAGGCTATTTCCTGTCCAATTTCATTTTAATAGTTAGGATTTTATTACATATCATTAGAAGAATGCATGCTTATTAATTTTCAAAGTGCTTCATAAATGTGACATGCATGTAAATAGAGATGAACAGGGAATGAAAACAGATTTGATTTGGTTCTAAACAGAGAGGATGATAGGGCTTGTGTTTGGCCATGTCATGGAAGAAAAACCAAGGTATATAGAAACAAAATTTTAATACATGATGCTTTATAGGAGTCAATGGCATTGCATTAAAGATGTGGGGAGTTCAGTAGGCCTCTAAGGAGCAGAACCAGTGAGAGATTAAAGAATCTGAGGCACTATTGATGCTACTGAAAGCTGGCAGCAACCGAAACTACCTCCAAGAGCAGAGTGTGCTTACATACATCCTAGTACCACGATGTGTCCTGCTAATATATAGGTACATATGTATGTATATATATATATATTCTGCTTTTAGAGTAAAATTGCTTTCAGTATTAATTGAAATAGGCAGCAAAAAAAAAACCAGAAAAGCATTTACAATTTCATTTTGTGGGTAGGAGCTAAAAGAAAGAAGAAGCAATGAAATTTTTTCCCGGAAATTACCAGTGACCGAAAGGAATTTTACCTACACAATATCAAATCAAACCGTATACCACAGGAGAGCAGGGTTTCCAGCTGAAAACCAGCACAAATCATATTATGATGAATGCACATAATTAACTATGATGGCATCGAATTCAAAGTTGTACTCATTTTTCTCCAAAATTATCTTATTTTAAGTGTTTTTCTATGAATGAAAATAATTTCCAGCTTTGTTTTGAGCCATCAAATAATGAATGCCGTGTAAATGAAAAGGAAACACGGCTCCATTTGGCTACTGTGCCAAGAGGGGCCCTAACAGCAGGTGATGACAATAAAAAACACCTTGCTGTCGCGTAGTTAACATCTGTGCTTTCAGAACGGTAAAGTAAATTAATGTAATGGATATGGCGTTGGAGTCACACTTTGCCACCTGCCTTTGCACAAACAGATAAGCCGTGTCTTCAAATCACAGAGCCAAAATCTCAGATACCCTTGTCAATTTTCCTCAAATGACTGTATGTATCAATGACAAAGAACACACATTTGTGCAATTTGTTCTCTTGAAAAGAACAATATTTAAGTTTATAATAGTAAAATCTAAGCATTAGAACAGATTTTGAAGATGTCGATTGAGATTGGGCGTGGTGACACATGCCTGTAATCCCAGTGCTTGGGAGGCTGAAAACAGGAGAATCACCATGAAGTCGATCTACATAGTGAGACCCTGAAGACCCTGTCCTAAATACAAAAAATAGAACAGATTTTGAGATATATGAAAACCAGAACATGATGGTCTGTTGGAATTGCAGTCATTGTTTAGAAAGAGTTTATAAGACACTGAATATACATTACTAGTGAAAGGAAGGACCAAAATTTATGGACCTTTTGGGTGGCAGCATAACATTAATAGGGATTTCAGTTTGGTGATTATATTTAGTATTGTGTATATAAAAATATTTTATCATTAAAGTCTTTCATTGTAGTACACAAAGCAATTGGCTTTCAGAAATATGCCCCCGAGGGAGTATTTCAAAGAGCATGTACTTTGAAAATAAAGGAACATGCTATCAAATAATACCAGAAATATTGTTATCTGTCACTGAGGAATTCCCAATAAAATAATGATATTTTCAATTCATTTTTCTACAGGAATGAGTGTTATTTTTCTTCAACATTTAACTTGACCAAACATGCTGCCCTCCTTAATGGCTACAATTAAAAATGCAACTGTTTTGCAGATATACTTTACTCACCTTCCTACTGCATAAGGAAAACTCTAGGTGTCTGTAATTGGTTTTGCAGCCTGTGTAAGAAAGACACCTAAAAACCCTGGATTTGAATTTCCCCATCTACCACATGAAGGTACTAGTATTCACAGTGTTACAAATTGAAGGTGCTCCCGTCTGCTTCACAAGTCAGGCCGCCAGTGCAGAGGGGTGCGCTGAGCTGGCGACAATTGAGACTGGGCTTGGCGGTGCATGCCTGCAACCCCAGTACTTGGGGGCTGAAAACAGGAGACCACTCCGATCTGTGCCGTGAGACCCTGCAGAACCTACACCATATACATAAGAAGTGTGGCACTGGGGGCCAGCGAGACCGCTCAGCAGTCTGAAGTGCCCGTTCAGGCAAGCTTAGGCAGGTGCAGGGGACCGTGGTTCCATTCCTCACAGCACATGCCATGCCAGCTCTGCCCTCAGGGTGGGCCGAGAAGGCAAAACAAAAAAAAGGTGGCATGGAAACACATGGGAGGAAAGTCTGTTACTAGAGACAGAGACACCATAAACCCTAGAATAATATTAAGGACTACAAGAATTGTTAGAAAAACTAAAAATGCAGAAACAAAAATATAAGCATTCTCTCAAATTCATTAATCAAAGTACTCTTTTTTATATTTGGTACAGAGTCTCACTACACAGCTCAGACTTGATGTGATCCTCCTGTGTTCAGCCTCCCCAGTGCGGCATCACAGGCATGCGCTACTATGCCTGGTCTTGGTGGCCAGCTCAGCATCCCTGGGGCATGGCGGGAGTGGCATATGGTGCTGGGATTGAATCTCGGTCCCTGTGCTTGCCTAAGCAGGCTCTTGGTCCACTGAGCTATCTTACCAGCCCCATCAAAGTACTTTTAAATAATTGGGACAGAGAGTGTCAGATGTAGAAGATATTAACATCTCCCTAATACAAAGGAGTCTGTACTTTTATTTTAAAGAAAATGATGGTTCTTCATGACCCTCAAATTCCTAACTGCCATGATAATAAGGTATGGATATGGCTTTGGAGTCACACTTTGCCACCTGCCTACCTGAAAATCACACTCTTTGGATTGAGGGTTGAGGCAGGGTCTCACGGTGTAGTTCAGCTGACCCTGAACTCACTATGTAGCCCAGGAGGGCTTCAAACTCACAGTGATTCTCCTGCCTCAGCCTCCTGAGTGCTGGAATTATAGGTGTGTGCCACCATGACTTGCCTTGAAAATCACACTGTTATGTGTTCTCCCCAAAATTGAAACTAGACTTTAATTTCTTAGCATTGAGAAATATTTTTGACTCTGCTTTAGTCATTCCCGTCTAAACAATGGATAAGGTATATGAACAAAATCACTTATTTGGCTTTGTATTTATATTTTCTGGAGTTTATCAACTAAACAATACAAAATTTGGAGATAAAATTGAAATATTTATATCTCCAAAATTAAGCTTTGTTTTGGTAAAATCACATAAAGACATAAAGTTACAATAAATATTTAAAATTAAAGCATCATATTCAAATTCTCTCTTATTATTCAAATTCAATACAGTTCTATTCTTGTTTTCTGCATTTTAGGGAAGGATCTACAGCGTGTTCGGGGTCTCACTACACAGATGGGAATCATAGTGATTCTCCTGCTTACAGCCTCCCAA
>NDGM011056388.1:0-10050 GCA_002564305.1 Octomys mimax
ACCCACTTCAGTCCTGTGGTAAGAAGCCCACCTCCTACTCTGACCACAGCCACTCACCCCTATACCACTCTCTTCTTCTATCCTTACTACTAGTACAGCTTCAACTAGTTTGATTTGTATCCTAAATCTATCTCTGTAGCCCAGACACAAGGGACAATCAAAATCTACAGTGAATGTTGACATTAAAAACTCTTTTGTTACTGTAGAGTGTATTCAAATTACCATTAATCTCTTTCCTCACCCTTTCTCTTTCTCTTAGGGTTTCCTTCCCTGTGGAGCTGGCATTTTCCTGCCTCCATTTTTTCCTGCCTCCATTTTTTCCTGCCTTGTTGAGCACCTCCTGACCTTCCTTCTTTCCTTAACCTAGCTAGACTTCCTGGATGTTCATCTGAAAAATTCTTTTCTGAAACCTTTGATTCCTTGTGCCTCGCACTATCCGGCCCACTTTGCGCAGGATGAGTTTCATTGACTTCTCTTCAGTGTTCCTGCCTCAGTCTTGTGGAGGAAGGTAAGCCCCAAATGGAGGGTCATCACCAGAGAGCCATAGTTTGCACTCTCATCTGTGCCATTCTTCACTGGAAAACATAAGCCCTTCCCATGAGGAACTGAGAAAATCTGAGCAATAGCCAAAGTCCTAGCTCTTTGCCCAAATATAGCATCTCCACCTGTTCTGATGCTGGATTCTCTCACAGATGATGTTGCCACAGATCTTGAGTGCCCTGTAGCACCTTTTTTTTCCCCTAACATTGGACCAGTTGTTCCTTTCCTTGAAGCTCAGCTATCTCAGCCCTAATATAAAGACCACACAGGGTTTCTGCTGGCTTTTACAGGATGTTGGGCACATTAGAAGTGGCCCCTCTGCATAGGCTCACAACTTGGTGAGCTGTGAGCCATACACCATACACCCAACTGTGTCTTCCTCAAAGGGTCCTTGCCAAAAAATAAAGGCAGCCATGGGTAAAGCACCCAGCAGAGGGCCTGATCTGAGCAGAATCTCAGAAAAAGAGCCACTGCAGACACTGGGACCTGTAGTAACATGTGGGTGGGGTGACATAACCACCCCTGTAAAGCATTTGTGGCCAGCTCCCCAGGGTTCATCATGTGCTCTGTCTCTGTGGGGAGTCGTGAGAGGCAGAGTCATGAGCTGAGGCAGTGGGAGGGAGAGAGAGGGACTGGAGAGTGGTGTTGGCCAGAGGGGGTGGTCTGAAAGGGAAAGAAGGAGCAGGGCACCAGCCTACCCGTGGCATCGGTGTCTCAGGGCCTAGCAACAGAGACTAACATACTGACACCACACCCAGCTCTGCCCACCACTCAGCTTCTGTCCTTGGGGTCATCTTCCAGCCCCTCACTGCTCACCACCCACTGCCTCCACACTGCCCCACTCATCCCACTAGACGGCTTGGGTGCACCAGGAGGCAGATTTTGCTGTCCTTTCACTGCACTGATAACTGGGGCCTCTCACAGACCAGAACCCTGGAGTGTGAGGGGCCTCAGGAAAGCAGGGATTTCAGAAAGCCACATCCATTCTGTACAAACACCTCTTCCTTAAGAGGAAATCGTTCTAAGAAGGCAGTGAATAGTAGCCACATGCGTAACTATATGGAGGAAGATGAATTATACCATCACCCTTTTTGGCACAAAAATAATTTTCAGTGAAAGGTTAAAGCCATCATGTTGTATCAATGAGAACTGTTCCATTATTCCAAGAATGATTGATTGGAAAGTACTTACAGGAACATCCCTGTGATACAAACGCAGCTTCCACTTTTAAATCACTTTCCATTAAAAAAAAAAAAAATCATACCAACGTGTAAAAATAGTTACACTGAAGATGTGAATCAACAGCCAAGTAATTTATTGGCACTTGAAAGCCTTGTGGTATAAATAGATTCCACAATGGGAGGATCAAGTAACTCTGGGCGGTGATGACCTAACCTTCCCATTTTCACCAACACAAAAGAAAGTCACATGTGGTTCAGCCTGGGCAGCATTGGGAGATTCCTCATGAAAAGAAGAGCATTGTGGGACTAGGACCCCTAGGTCAGGTCAGTTCTTCACAGCCCAGGGCCAGGCACTCAAAAAGACCCAGGCAAGAGAGATATGATCAGCAGAGAGCTTTCAGGTTCCCTAAACTCTGGGCCTGCACAAAGAAAAGTGTAGTGTACTCGGGGCCCCAGGAAAGCTGTGCAGAGGATCATAAGGTGCTGAAGAGGAGATCCTTTCTGCTTAGTGATTTCCTTCTTTTGTTCCTCTCCCTCCCTGTGTGCCTGTGGCCCACAGACATCTGCCAGGTGGCTCAAGGTGAACAGAGCAAGAAATCCACAGGGTCTAGATGCACTTGGTGCCGTGGCTGCCTGCTAGCTTCGAGACATGGACAGAGTATCTAGGCTCCCTGAGACTGGAATCCTTCATTTTGAGAGTGGTTGGGACAGCGGGGGGTCACCATGAAGATAAAGTGCCATCAGTGTCGTGTCTGTAAGGAAGGGCCCAGCCTTGCTGGCTGATGCAGAGCAGATAGAAATGGTTCTCTCCCTCCTTACCCCACCACTGCTCTGGAAGGAGTTTCCACCCTAGCTTGCCTAAATTCCGGGCTTCTCCACTGTTGGGTGTTACATGCCTTTCGATGTCTTTGACCTGAGGGCCAGGGGCCACTCTGTGTGCATGTTTGGCCTGACTGCTGCCCTTTTTTGTGAAGAACTTAGAACCTCGTGCATCTTGTTTCTGGTGAGGTCAAGAGCAGGGCACCTGAGAATCGGTACATCTGCAGGCAGCAGTTTTTACTACTTTTAAGGGATTGTATAACTATGCAGTCACCAAGGAAAAAACAAGACCAGGTTTCCGACCTCTCGAAATAGTTGAACACGTGAGGAAGGCCTCAATTGGGGCATTTGGTTGAATACAAAGACCCAGCTGTGGTTGGACCATCACCGCAGTTCTGCTGCAGTTGCTGTCACATCCAGAAAGTGTTCCTGCCAGGCCCCTCAGTTTTCAAGCTTAGTTCTGGGTTGCAAAGGAAACTGCCCAGTGAGATGGGGTGCTCCCAAACAAGGAGCAGCTTCCTCAGGTCACCCCACACTCACTGCAGTAGGTGCCTCCATAATTTTTTTTAAATATTGGAATCATGCAGAGGAAAAAAGTTGTCTCATTTTCAGATTCACAAAGAGTAACTGATGTTCAGGGTTGGGGAGTGTGTTTAGCTATCGTTAGGTGGGAGGGATGGTTTGTTTGTTTGTTTTTGAGACAAGGGCTCACTATGTAGTTCAGGCTAGATTTTTGCTACCATATACCAGGTTGGCCAAGAACTTGTTGCAGTCTTCTTGTCTCAGCATCTAGTACTAGAAATATAGGTGTGTGCTACCATGCCTGGCTTCAGGTTTTAAATTCTTTACTGGTGCTTTTAATTTTTAATTTTAAAAATACCTAGCCAGGTGTAGTGGCACATGCCTATAGTCCATGTGCCAGGAGGCTGAGGCAGGAGGACTGTTGTGAGTTCATGACCAGGCTGCATATACCTAATGAAACCCTCTCTCCAAAACAAAAAAAACTAAAACTGGGGGCATGGTGGGGAAAGGCCTGTAATCCCAGCACTTGGGAAGCTGAGGCAGAAATTAATCATTGTGAGTCTGAGGCCAGCCTGAACTGCATGGTGAAAACCCTGTCTCAAAAAGACAAAAAATAAAATAAAATAAAAACTAAAAGGCTGCAGTACCCCCATGCTCTGCTAGTTTCACCAGTTGTTCACAATGTACTACATTTGTTTTCTTGATAACTCTCAAAATGAGCCTTTTTTTGGATGAACCACCCATTTTGAGAGTAAGTTGTAATCATAACTCTACCTTGTTTTTTTCTACTAAGCTACCTCTCAGTCCTTTTATATTTTAAGAAGGGTCTCATTCAATCACTAAACAGCTGAGGTTCAACTCAAATTTGAGTCGATCTGGAATGCTGGATTATAGGTATGCACCACCAGGCCCAGCTAGTTCTTTACCAATTAATATGTCTGGATATATCTCTTAAGGACAAGAACATAAGAATTATCAAATGTAAGATATTCATCACAGCAACAATCTTATATGCAACCAAATAATTTCAAATAGTATTTATAATTTTTGTCAAATGTCCAATATAAGATGATGTTTGTTGCTTGGATTTTCTTTAATTTGAAACAAGGCCTCAAACCTTTTCTTTTCATGAATTACCAGTTTTCTTAATGTTTGATGCTTCTGGTACCCTAAGAAATCTTCCCCATACAAAGTCGCAGAGGTCCTCCTGTTTTCTTCTAGAAGTTTTGTTGCTGTAGCTCTTATGCCTAGCTCTATGAACTTGACTTGAGTTAATGTTTATGGTATAAGAGTTCATGCTTTTACATACAAATATCCATTTCTTCTGGCATCATTTTATTTTAAAAAACACTGTCCTTTTCTCCATTGAATTACTTTGATACCTTCATTGAAAATAAGTACCTTCATTGAAAATAAGTTGACCATCTATCTGTGAGGAGGTCTGTTTTGGAGCCCTTCTGGTCAAGTGGTCCACTTGTCTGTCCTGACACTGTCTCATTGTCTGTTCGGGGCAGGTTATACTAAGTCCTGGTAGTTTATACCATCCAACTGTGTTCTACTTCAACATTGTTTGGTTATTTGTCTTTTGTGTTTCCACATAAATTTTAAGACAGGGTCTCTTTGTCCTGCAAGCTGGCCTTGAACTTGTGACCTTCCTGCCTCAGGTTCCCAAGTGCCAGGATTTCAGACATGTGCCACAACACCTTCCACATAAATTTTAAAATCATTTTGTCAGTTTCTAACAATTCTGAACTGGGATTTTTATTGGAATAGTACTGAACCTATAGTTGAGTTTGGGAGAATTGACATTTTAATAATATTGAATTTTCTAGCCCATGAATTTCTTACCATTCATTTATATTTTCATTAATTTCTCTTACTTTCTTCAGCAAAAGTACACAGATCTTATACATCTTCAGTTAAATTAAGCTTTAACCACTCCATACTTCTATGCTATTGTTAGTGACATTGTTTTGAAATTTTTTTTCTTATTCTTTGTTGTCAGTATACAGAAATGCAATTTTTTTTTATTGACCTTGCACCTCCTGTTACCCTAGCAGATTTTTGCAGAATTTCATAGGAGTTTTATATAGGTATTTAGGGTATGTTCAAAGAAAAGGCCTGACTTCTTCCCTTCCAGCGTGTATACCTTTCCTTCTTGTCATTTCACTCTAGTTAGGCAATCCAGTCCAGTGCTGAGTACAGACAGTAGGAACAGAGGTCCCGGGTCTGTTCCCAACACACAAGGCGAGGCATTTGATCTCTCTCACGATAGATGATGTTTTCTGTAGGTTTTTCACAAATACTCTGTCAAGATTAAGTTATACATTCTATTTCAAATTTCCTGAAGGTTTTTTTAGCATGAATGTAGAATTTTGTAGCTTTTCTTGTTCCTATTGATATTAATAAATTTGTTATTCTTTGTGGTGCTCAGGTGTGAACCTAGGGTTGTGCACGTGCTAGAGAAACACTACCATGGAGCTACACACCCACCCTAGACTGACTTTTCATAAATGTTAAACCTGTAGTCCCGGCATTCCTTGGATAAATTATACTTTTAGTAATGATGTTTTATGTATATATATACATACATATGCATATATTGTTTGCATTTTTAAAAAATTAAAGATTTTGAGCTGGACCTTGGTGGTACGTGCCTGTAATCCCAGAAGTCTGGGAGACTGAGGCAGGTTTATAAACCCAAGCCCAGCCTGAGCAATTTAATGAGACCCTATCTCGAAATTTTAAAACAAGGTAGGCTAGGAATATAGCTCAGGGAAGAACACCCTGGGTTCACACCTCAGTAACACACACACACACACACACACAGAGTTTATATTTATAATCATGAAGGACATTGATCTATGTATTTTTTTTTTCTTAAGACAGGATCTCACAGGTAATTCAAGCTGGACTTGAACTCACTATGTAGCCCAGGCTGACCTCAAACTCACCATAATCCTCCTGCCTCAGCCTCCCAAGTGCTGAGATTATAAGTGTAAGTCACCACACCAAACAGATCTATTCCTTTTCTTGTCATTGCCCAGTCTTCAGATCATGGAAATGCTGGCCTTAGGAAATGATTTAAACAGTGCTCACTTAACTCTTCCATTTTCTGAATCTGTGTATTATTTCTTGCTTAAATGTTAGCAAGAATTCTCCAGTGAAGGCATCTAGCTTAGTTTTCTTTGTGGGAAAACTTCCCATATTTTGAACATATGATCTTTTAACAGTATGTTTGTCAGCTTTTCATCTCTGGGGCAAGCACCTGAGAAAAACTAGGGGAGAAGGAATTATTTTGGCTCATCCATGGTCACTTGGCTGCAATGGTGTTCAGCCTGTTGGGAGGCAGAGACATCATGGCAGAAAGGTGTTGCAGAACAAAGCTGCTCACCTTGTGGAACCAGGAGGCAGAGGAGGAAGGAGCCCAAGAGGGGGATGAGGCCACACATACCCTTCAAGGCACAACCCACTTCCTCCAGCTGAGCCTAACCTGCTAACGCCACTCAGCTGTGCACCTACTGATGGGTCTCAATGAGGTCAGTGCCCTCGTGGTCCAGTCCTTCAGTCCCTTTTCTTTCTGTTTCCCCCCTTGTCACGAGTGTCACATTTCATTTAGTGTGTGTACTTAAGGTTGGCTCACTGCTTTCCAGGCATGAGTGAGAACATCTGGTTTTTGTCTTCCTGTGTCTAGTTTGTTTCATTCAACATAACATTTTCCATTTCCATCCATGTTGCTGCAAATGACAGAAGGTCGTTCTTTTTTACAACTGAGTAGCATTCTGTTGTATTAAAGTGCCACATTTTCCCCTGCCGTGCCGACCCCTGCCCCACCCCTGGGGCGCGCTGAGACAGTGACTGAGACTGGGTGTGGTGGCATGTCCAGTAATCCCAGCGCTTGGGAGGCTGAAAACAGGAGGATCACTATGAGTCTGATCTACATAGTGAGACCCTGTAGACCCTGTACTAAATACATTTTTTTTAAATGCCACATTTTCTTTCATCATCCATTGAAAGGCATCTGGGTTGGCTCCATGTTTGGGCCACTGTGATTAGCACTACAATAAACGTAAGGGTGCAAGTGTCTTTTTGATACAGAGATTCCATTTCCTTTTGGTGTATATGCAGTAGTAGAATTGCTAGATCATAACGTATTTTGAGATTTTTGAGGACTCTCCATACTGTCCTTCTAATGACCATACTAATTTACATTCTCACCAACAGTGTATAGGAATTCCCATTTCTCCAAATCCTAACCAGCATTTGTTATCTTTTTGATGATAACCATTCTAACTGGAACTCTCCCTCCCATTTTAGTACAGGAAGAACTTAATTTTGCATTCTACCTGAGTTCTACAGTGTACAGCACTGTGAATGAAAAGAAATCAAGTTGTGAAAATTTTTGATGCCTAAATAATGTTTCCAGCATACACAGTTCTGACAAACTGCATTGCTGGCTTTGGCAATGGCAAAAAGCAGCTTAAGTGGTTACAACTCAATGTTTTACATACCAGTACAAAATGTCCTCTACTTTTTCTTGTAATTTTTAAAATTGAGACATAGTGTTAGTACATCTTTATGGGGTACATTACAGTAATTCAATACATGAATGCAATGTGTATAATCAAATGAAGATAATAAGCATTTCACCTCTTCAACCACAATCAGTGTTATGCATTGGGAATTTCATACTCTTCTAGTCATTTTGCAGTATGGCATAGATTGTTTTAACCAGTAGTTACCGTACTGTGCTAACGAAGAACCAAAAGCAACACTGCCACTCTGTTCTTAAAAATACATGCACACTCATATAGGTACTTTTCTTTTGCCCTTCTCTCATTCCCCCTCCAATTAAGATTATACTGAAACTTCCTTTTTTAGCTTCACAAATAGACATTCCTCTAGGTATGTATACATATCACTAACATTTTACTAATAGCTGTATAAACTGTATACTTTTCCATAGTAAGAATGTATCAATTGCATTGTCACTGTAGTGTAAGAAACTGAAAGAGTACGTAAGATCCAAAATCTACAACAGATGGGGCCGGGGAGATGGCTCAGTAGGATAAGCGCTTGACTGGCAAATCCAGATGGCTCAGTAGGATAAGCGCTTGACTGGCAAATCCAAGGATCTGAGTTCAATCCCCAGTTCCACCAAAACAAACAAACAAACAAAAAAAAATCTACAACAGATATTGTGAAAGGAAAATAAATTGCTCAAATGGAAAGAACTGGGATAGGGGAAAAGAGAAAAGGAAGGGAAAAGGAAGAAAAAGAAAAGATACACACACACACAAGATAGTTAAGATAATTATACTAATAATTTCTTTTAGCTCATTGAAAAGAACAGATCATGCTTATTTTGTTTGCTCAATTTTGTGTGCCTATATTTTATAAACTGAGCAGCTAGTTTGAAGATAATATGCAATATGTTAACCATCATTAATTTCCTATTATCTTGTTCTGATTCTGTATCATTTTGCTTTTGCCTCTTTAAAAAAGAATGTATTCACTTTTTTGTCATGTGTGTGTGTGTGTGTGTGTGTGCGTGTGTGTGTGTGTGTGTGTGTGTGTGTGTGTGTGTACCAGGGATCAAACTCAGGACCTTGGGCTTGCCAGGCAAAGGCTTACACCACTGAGCTATCTCCCTGGCCCTGTCTTTTGTATTTTTTTAAAGAGAATAAAATGGTAAGCAAAACATATAGAAATGATACAGAATTTCACTAAACAAAATAATAGGAATTCAACAATGGTTGCAATATTGCATATTGTGGTCTTTAAATTATTTGTTCAGATGTAGCTCAGCAGCACAAGCATCTGCCTAGCAAGGTCCTGAGTTCAATTCTTGTAGTACCAAAAAAGTCTTGTAGTCATCCATTCTCCTACTTGGTAGGAATTTCTTGTGTAAGTCTGAGGTCTAAGGAACAATTACAAATGCTTCTGACAGTTGTTGAAAGCCATAGTTTTTTCAAACAAGGTTGTATAATCACATTTCAATTGTTTTAAGCAGATCTGTTAGAACACATGAGGAGGTGTCTCCCTATCTGAAGGCCGAGGGCAGTGGACTTTGGGATGTTGGCTCTTTGCTTATTCTAAGGGCTTCTCCATGTTGGATCTTGGAAAATAGAAACCCGCCAAGCCTCTGTAGTTAAAGAATATCCAAATGTCTCTCAGAACTCTGCATGCATTTTTTAATGGAGAAATGACTAATTCTAGGGCTAGGCAGTGAATATACAAGATGAGCCGGGGGCATCTTGTAATATACCAGAAAATAAGTGTTGAAAAACAGAATGATTGGGCTGTGTATGTGTAAGGGACACAGAAGCCAAATGAAAACAGCTCCCAGTGGCCAAAGTTGGAACAGTTTGAACAACAGAATAAGTAATGCTTTGGATAATAGCCAAGTAAATACCCATGAGCTTAGACTGATATAAATAAGCAATTGGATAAATAGGAGAAAAGACAGAAATCTCACATAGAGAATAATTCAAAATAACTTACATCAATACTGCATGCTCAAGGAGATACACCATGACTTCAGATATAACTCCTTGCCCTTTAAGAATATACTTGGTACAGCATGTGAGTGGGACTGCTTGGGGCCCTCCGGATCCTTATTCCACCCAGGCCCTGTGTGTGAGTAGGACTGCCCAGGGCCCGCTGGATCCTCATTCGACACATAGCCCAGGCCCCGCATGTGAATGAGATCACCCGGGGCCCGCTGGATCCTCATTCGACCCACAGCCCAGGCCTGGCATTTGGGTGGAACTTCATCCATTAGACAGGCCCAGTGCGGAACCCTGGGGCAGAACTTCCTGCAGAGTGGCTAGAGGCAAGACCCACCCTGCTGATCCAGGAACAGAATATCTTGTGAGAGTGGCACAGCAGGTTCACCTCCAAGGGCTGCTGCAGGAAGAAGTGCAGCACAGCAGCCAGACCCAAGCCACACCCACCTGGATGAGTTTGAACTTGGTAGATCCAGACC
>NDGM011056392.1:0-16138 GCA_002564305.1 Octomys mimax
GAACTCAGGCCCTTGCGCTTGCCAGGGAAGCGCTTATTCCACTGAGCCATGTCCCCGGCCCCATCATCATGTGTTCTTAATTTCAACAGATACACAGTTGCGTCAGTTAAATGCCAGATGCTAGAGCTTTCAAAGATGAAACTAGGACACCTAATAGTGCAATCTCATTCATTCAAAGCACATCTACCTGTATTTAGTTCTTATGATAAGCAAGCCATGGTTGAAAAGCTGTCAGATTTCTGGAGTTTTTTCATATGCGAAGGACTGTGATAGGGCTATAGAAATACAGTACACCCATTTTTCCAGGAAACAATTTAAATAATGCAAGGAGGGGATAATACACATACACATGTGCACACGTACAGGCACGGATGTGGACACGCTGGCTGCTTGCTAGCTAGCTGCGCGACCTTGAGCCATTCATTCGTCCTCTGAAAGCTTCATTTTCCTTATCTGCTAGAGGCAGAGATTAAATTAAGTATTTCCTAGAAACGTACCATATTAAAATAGCCCTGTAGAAATCACGCAGGATTTAAAATTTTCCTCTGACATGCTTTGTGAGAGGAGCTTTACACTCATAACTAGCGTGAGCGTTAAAAATCACGTAAGTGCCCTTTAGTTCACTAGTTTGCTGAAACCACTGATTGTTTTTCTATTGACTGCTTCATCTGAAATTGGATCTTTATCTCTCACTTGAGAAAGTGACAGCAGAGCTGTGTAATCAAGCTCAGGCCCCCCTCTGAAGGAGGTTTGTTTTTCTTATTTACTTATATATTTCATTGATATATTTGGTACACGGTGTCAGTACAGAGCTGCACAGCTTGGACTTGTAGCAATCTGCCTGTTTTCAGCCTCTCCAGAGCTGTGATTGTAGGCATGTACCACCATGCCTGGACTGGGCGGCTGGCTCAGCTGGGCCAGCGTGGCATGGGGTGCTGGGGAGAGAACCCGCATTCCTGTGCTTGCCTAAGCAGGCGCTTAGTCTGTTGATCTATCTCGCTGGCCCTTATTAGGCTTTCCAATTTAGGAGCTGTTTGGGGAGTTAGGTGATATCAGTTTGTCCCTTGTATGTCATCCATTGCTTGTCATTTCCCAAGCACATTTATATTTACTCTTGTTTTCACAAGTTAATATTTTATCAGAGGTTCATGATTCATTTATTTCATAGTTCTTTCCTGTCTCTTACTTCTATCTTTATCATTCTATCTAAAAATGTAATGTTAAAAAGTAATAGCACAAAAAAGAAAAACAAAAAATAGCCAACACATATTGCGATGTCCCTGGGAGCTAGAAAATACATTTACTTTTATGTGGGTATCATGTAGTTTTATTCTTTCATGGTCCTTATATATTAGGTAGTATTGTTACACCTATTTCACATATAAAGTGATCAAGAGTGGCCGTCAGGAAAGCTCAGCACACTAAGCACCTGTCTAGGCAAGTGCAGGGACCAGGGTTTGATCCCTGGCACCACATGCAACACTGGCTCTGCCCCCAGGCTCACTGAGCTGGCAACAGAGACCAGGTGTGGCAATGCATGCCTGTAGTCCCAGCACTGGGGAGGCTGAAAACAGAAGGATCACTGTGAGTCTGAGCTACATAGTGAGACCCTGTACTGAATGCATAAAAACAAAGAAACAAATAACAGTGATCAAGACATAGAAAACTAGGGCCAAGGAGATAGCTTAGCAGCATAAATGCCTGCCTGGTAAGTGCAAGGTCCTGACTTGGATCCCCAGTACAGAAAAAAGAAAACAGACTGGGCGTGGTGGTACACACCCGTAATTCCAGCTCTTGGGAGGCTGTAAACAGGTGGATCACTATGAGTCTGATCTAGTAGTGAGATGCTGAACACCCTGTAGACCCTTCCCTAAAATAAAAAACAGAACAAAAATAACAAACAAAACAAATACAAAAACAAGAAAAGTAGAAGGGGCCAATTATGTGGTGTCGGTTTCCTCCAAGTAGTGCTATCTTATTTTCTTATGTAAAACATATTTCATAAGTGAAACATTGTATATTAGTCATTCATTCCTAATATCATCCAAATGCCTTTTAACGATTAACTGACTTTATCTTATTGTATCAAACTAGCTTGTTGGAAAATTTTGTTTCTGCATCTTCCTTCAATCCAAAGTCAATCTCCCATTCCTAAATTCAGCATGTTTATTGGCTTCCTCACATATTTCTAGTATTGTTGTAAATGATAGGGCTATGGAAATGTGCTCACCTTCCAGAGTTTATAGTATCATATTGGGCAATCTTTACACAAATATAATGTAAAGCCAAGCACAGTGATAAAATCCAGACTTTTGATACTTTTTTGATAAGTAAGCAGAGACTGCCTTTCCAAATAGGTGATATTTAAGCAATTATTTGGAACTCAAGAACACAAGCCACAGATGGGTTTTTAGAGCAAGACTTTCCCCCAGACAAGGAGCCTGGAAAGTGCTGCCTCACTAGTAGAAGCATTCATGGTAGATTTAGAGAACATCAAGGAAGTCCATGTGGCTGGCTCCTGGTTAGTTGGGTCAAGAAGGATGGGGACAAATTTGTAGGAAAGGGTCAACAAATAGGGAAGACTTGAAAGATATAGAGAATGTGTGAACAGAACATGTCCCCAAAGTTGGAGATGAACTGAAATATACCTGGGTTTATTCTGAACAAATCTGGATGCTGCAGGAAAACTCACTGTCAGGTTGTAAGAGTAAAGATGGAGCAACAGGCACAAGGTTGATAGGGCATTGTAGGTGAAAGGTAACAGGAACACAGGAGTGAGATAAAGCAGTAGAGTTGGACGGAAGCAGGTGGCACCTAGGTGCATTGGAGAGCCAGTGCCGACAGGATGAGATGACAGATGAACTGAACTGAGAAGAAACAGTGGGTCAAGGTTGCCTCAAAGGTCCTGGCCTCAGCCACTTGGTCAGCAGAAGGAGGGGAAACAAGGAGAGTCCAGCCAGCCAGGAGACGAGAAGAGGTATCTGAGGTGGGAAATGATAGCAAGAGATTTTGTTTATTACCACAAGCCAGGAGAAGAAAACTGGCTCATAAAAAGGAAGAGCACAATGGACAGTGTTATGGCTGATGATGAGAAACACTCAAGGAGGGCCAAGAATTCGCATATGAGCAAGTTTTATTTAGCCAGCAGGATGGTAATTAGCAAATGCCAAAACACTGACCCAGGCTTTGCTCTCCAGAGTTTTTATACATTAACAAGTTCACTCAGTTACCATAGCAACCACCTCACTTCCCTTTTGGAAATTTACAAGAATTTGCAGGGGGTAGGGGCCTGCCAGTCCCAAGACGTACATCTTCCAGGTGCCTGTTATCAGGCAGGATGTGATTCATCTTAGTTTACCCACAGCTTGTTTTATCTATCTGTTCCTCTAGATAGAGGGGTGAGGACTGAGTTCACCTAAAGTTTAAGGGACTGAAAATGGGGGCTTGAAATAAAACGCATTCACTTTAGCCCTGTCCTCAGATGTTTCTGAGGCTGGAGGATTGCGTGTTAAGTATTGGTTGTTGGAGCTGGGTGGAAAGGTGGTTCTTAGTAACCTCACAAGAGACAGTGGATTGCAAAAGGTGAAGGTGAATAGAGCCGCTTTCATGTGCAAGTGAAAGCAAAAGACTTAATTCAACATAGATTGCTCTTTTGAGGTGTTTGGCTGGAGAAGAAAGTCAAAGGAGGAAATTATTTTCATGGTTTGCAAGTGAGTACAGCAGGTGTTAGTACTGGCAGATCAATCCACCAGAAAGAGAGAAATTGATGCAAGAGAAAGAGGACAGTTGTTGGAGCTGTGCCCTGGGGTGGGAAGAAATGGGATCTGTGTGCACTAGAGGGGGTAGAGACAGACAGACCTGGCAGGTGCTCCAAGACCAGAGAGGAGCAGTGGAGGAAACAGTACAAGGAAGAAGTGTTACTACTTCTATTTTCTTACTAAGACAAGAAGTGGTGCTACTCAGTGAGAGTAGGGAAGGGGTGGTATCATTGTTTGGGAAGAGATGAGAAAGTTTCACATGGTCCATTGGAAAACAAAGTATTTGAAACACACAGCTGGAAGGAGGATGGCTGCTTTTGGTTCATGGTTTCAGCTCCAGGTCTGCTGGCTCCAAGGTAGAAACAGAATGGCAGAATGGCAGAGTAGAGGAAAACATCTTACTTCCTGGTAGCTGGGAAGTAGGGTGAGAGGGAAAAAGTCTCATAAAAATATGCTTTGCCATGCCGTATTCCCAATAACCTACTTCTCCAACTAAGCCCGTGTCCTGCTGGGCTACTCAGCTATGATCTCATCAATGGGTTACCCACTGATGACCTGAGGAACTCGTAATTCCATGGCCCCACTGGGTCCTGCCTCTGAATGTTACTGCATTGGGACCCAGCCTTCAACACACGGGTCTTTGGGAGACCCATTAAATTGAATCCATAATAAGCACTTTAGAAATGGATCACCAAATTCGTTGGCTTCACCTAAACAGAGAGCCTTTCCTGCCATTTCTGGTAGGAGGAGGGTGTTGGTTTGTGGATCAATGTACTTTCTGCCTTTCTAATTTCAAAAATACTCTGATTCCAAGGGAATTTTGGGCTCAAGGTGTTGTCATTAATAGGATGCCTCATTACCTACTTGTGTTTATGATCCAAAACCTTGATTTGTCTATGAGAAAGATGTGCTTCCAGAGTTGTGTTGTGTTGTTGTTTAGAAGTGGTTAATGCTAAATTTCAATGAAGACAGTGGACACAAAGTGCTGATAATGATATTTGATCCTTTGTTGTTAAAAGTCTAATAATGAGAGTTGCAGGTACATCCCTAAATCTCTCCTCAAACTGATACGTGTCTATTTTCTTCATTTATCTTACATAATATGACAGCCAAGCTTTCCTTTTTCCATTCCCAAGCTTTCTTCTGTCACATTTCATTTTGATACACAGCGTGGAGTCTAATGCTAGGCAAAGCTCTACCATGAGATGCATCCCCAGTCTTTGTTATTTTATTATCTTTCATTTTGATACAGGGTCTCACGAAGTGCTTCAGCTGCCTCAACTGACCTCACACTTGCAATCCTCCTGCTTCATTCTCCCCAGTAGCTGAGATTACAGGATGCACTGCCCTGTGCTTGCCATTCTTATGTGAATAGGAGCATGTCCCTTTCGTAGTCCATAGCCCACAGCACCCTTTCCCAGTACCTCCTGGTTCTGCAAAATGGACTGCCACTCTCCTCGAGTCATCTAGGACCAGGATGAGAGACTTCCCAGGGATGTCACTGCTCAGACTGGGTTTGCTTGAGATCACCCCAATGCCCACCACCCCATGGCAAGTCCCTGTGTCTAGTTTCTTTGCTCCAAGAAAGAGATTTGGACCCCTTCCTTTGCCTGTTATTCATTGCACAGTCAACTCAGAAATTCAGGGCTCCATGGCTGTATGTGTCCCCAGCATCAGTGTGGTGGTGACCTTGGCCCTCATTAAGGGTAATAGACAGAGTGAGGTTGAAATTGTGAAAGAATTTTGTATTCATGTGTCTGTAATTATCTTTTCACATATTTAAGTGTCAGGTGTGGTTCCTAACCATTGAGGGGAATTTCATAGTCGATCCTGATTTCCACATTGGTTTGGCCGTTCAGCCTACGCAGTCAAGATTCCAGTGTCACAGTCAATTATTTGCCATCTCCCTCCTAAATCCTTGAGGGCTGGCAGGAAATATGAATAATAGCTGTTCCCTGTGTGAAAGAATTTAGCAAATGCTAATTTCCTGATGGAAATAGTGAGAAAGCCTTACATTGTTTTCCAACACCCATTGTCAAATGCATTTTCATGCCTTACAGAGAAAAACTTCTATCACATTTCACTGGATATGAATTCGAAGGAATAATACAAGTCATTTTGTCACCCCGGGTAATATATGAACCACAGTCTGCAGACGTAGGAAAAAGGAACCCAGATACAGTTGCAAATAGTACCCGTGATTGGGGTGCAATTGTCCAGCTGAGTCTTTCCATCTCTGGCCAGAAGACGAGGCTGTAGCATCTCTTCTGCTGGAGTTTTCGTTCTCATTTCTGCTTTTCCATTTCTCATCTGCTGCATGCTGATGACTTGGAAAGAGACAAAGAGAAAGATCTATTTCTGCCCAACTCCTGAGGTGCTGCAGTCTGGGCCTTGGATGGCTGTCCCAGGAGCTACAGAGTTCTCTCCCTTCCTCCTCCTCGCGCTCTTTGTTCTCCCTCCCGTCAGAATAGTTTCGCACAATTGTGCCCGCAACGCATTCTAATTTAAGGCTCTTTTTTCTAGTGTCATGCAGTTGGCTTTGAAGTATTTATAAGTGGCTCTTGTCATTTGTCATTACATTGTCCACTTACTCTTGTTATTTTCATAAGCTTTATCCCTTTGATGCCTCTGCTGCTGTCTTGTGCTGTCCCTAGCTCAGGAGGCCGCAAGCCCACTGGGGTGCTACAGAAGCCTGTCAGAAATATGGAAATCTCGTGGCCATGCAGAGCATCTGTGAGTCACCCTGGCTCCTTCGTCTTCTGACCATTCAGCTGGCCAAGGAGGAGGGGATCCTTCAGCCTTAATCTCTCTGTCCTGTCCACTCCTTTACTCCAGTTTTCCCCACTGTTCATCTTATTTACTACAGTAGCTTCCTTGCTCATCTTCTGGCTGTTCACTTTGTCTTCTATCAATTTGGCTTTGGCATTGCTACCAAGATTTTTCTAAAAATTGTCAGGTAACAGGTGGAAAGGCTTTTAATCATTGGGAGAGAGGAGCTGGTGGAAGACTGGTGATTTATGATGTGGGCACAATCAGTGTGATTAGGCTTCCTGTACTTATTAGTTATCTCATTATCAGTAAATAGACAGGCTTTCACTCTACCACAGAGACTGGAAGATAGAGGCGCTTGGATCAGACATTGCAGAGTGACAGAAATTTCTCAAGGAATGGGTTCTTTCTAAAAGTGTTCAGATCTTTTGCCTTGTTTTAATGGTGGGATTATAAAACTGGTAAGAGGCATGGAAAGACTAATGTCTCAAAGGAGCAGAGAAAGAATTGAAAATTGAACATTTGCTGAAATAAGTGGCCGAAGAAGGAAACAGTCCTGCCTGTATTCAGAACCTGTCCGAAGTGTAGTGGGAGGGAACAGCTATGCCTCCAAGCCCAATGCACCTCTGCACCTTCATCCTCTCTTGGGAGACCCTATAAGGTCTCTCCAGCTTTCAGAGACTAGAATCTCAGCTTAGTACTGTATATAAAAAAAATCAAGTTCTGGCCTCATCCTCCTCCCATTATACCAAGTACCTACCTTGCTTCCTGATTCCTCAATATTTTCTTCTTTTCATGCCTTGGAATCTTGTGATCCAAAGATGATCAAAGACAATTTCCTTTGCCTAAGAAATTCATGTTCCAGATTCCTGATTTTAATCCATTGAAAAACAGCTTTGCAAGAAAGTCTGCCTGGTCCTGGGGAGTGTACAGCTCTTCTGATCCTGGACACACCCAGTATAGGTGCACTAGGGTTCCTGCAGCAAGGAGATCACTAGTACGATGTTTTTTGTCCTCTCCTCCCCAGTCTGTGAATTCCTTCAACACAGCTGCTCTGTTTTACTCCAGATTATCTGCCTCTTGCACTACAGTTGTCCTTGGAACCAGAAAGTCCTTAAAACCTGTTTGCTACAGTGATTAATTAAATGGCTTATAAACCTGAAAAGCATTTGCATCCAATCTCCTGTGTACACATTTGCCAAATTAAATGAGAATAAAAACTATGGGTTGATATTCAAGTCATAAATTCAACAAGTATCCAGAGGATTAAAAAAAAAATGAGTTGCATGCTCCTTGGGTTACCTTCTCAGGAAGTAAGCTGTTGTTTTAAAAAGAAGAATTTGATGTAATTTGAAACTCTCCCGGATTTGTGGAGAACCGCCTCGTTTCTAGAAAGTGCATCTCAGAAAAGTACAGAGCTTCCACTTATTTTGTGGGGGGCATTTTAAATTAAGTATGCATAGGACCTGGCTTAGCGCAAGCTAGGAACTCCGAACTCTGCAGTTGTCCTTAACTACAGGACCCGGGAGCTATGAAATCTCCGGCAGATCTCAGGCATAGCAGGGCAACGTATAAAGCTCTCACGTGGGAATGGTGTTCCGTTTTCTATGTCGACTGCTTATTAGCTGCTCCTTGCTGGCTCAGTTGGGCAGTGGGCAGTTAACAATGACAACTTATAAACCATATCTGGGGCCTACAGGTGGAAGAACTGAACTGAAATACTGCCAGCTGATTTGGCCTAATTATTACCAGCTACCAAGTAAAAGCTTTATTCCTCATAACTTGGCTCATTTCCTTTTTTGGCGGGGGGCTGGCTCCGAATGCCTTCAGGGCATGTTTGGCTGGCTGGAGTTGTGGGGATCGAACCACAGCAACCTGAGCCTGACTGCTTTGTTGAAGCAGCCACTTAAACAGCTGAGCTAAGGGGTAGGCCCCCTTGGCTCATTTCAAAATGGAAAAATTCCACTTGTTCTCCATCACCCTCTCATAGGCCTTCTTCCCTTCCTTGAGTCCTGGCTTCCTCCTTCCTCCTTGATTTTTACTTCCTTACTTACATTGTCTCCTTGGCTTCTTCCACAGTCTAAAGCCGCCTGCCCGTATTGCCTGCTATTAGCAAGGCACCTGCCTGTAGCAAATTCAGAACATTTTTCCCCCTTTCACCTGATTTTTCTAATCTTTTAAAACATTTACAGACCTTGGTTTTTAAAGTAGTTTTCAATTTTACCTAAAAATAAGTGGAAAGTGCAGAGAGTTCCATATATACTTACTACCTAAACCCATGCATTCAGAATTGCTCCTGTTGCTAACATCTTTTACGAATGTGATTCATTTGTTAGAACTGATGAGTCAATATGGATACATTACCTATTAATGAAAGTCCATGGTATACATTGGGATTCACTCTGGTGCTTTATGATGTATATGTATAATCAAATCTATCAAACATAGTAGTTTCACAGCTCTAAAGTTGCCCTATGCTGTACCTTTTCATTTCTCTTTCTCTCTTGCCAGTCCCTGACAAGTTTACCTCTGTATTGTTGCCATAGTTTTGCCTTTTCTAGAATATTCTACTTTTGGAATCATAATCTGTAGTGTGTGCTTTTCTCAGACTGGCATCTTTCACTTAGTAATATTCATTTAAAACTCTAGCGTGCCTTCTTGTCTCTTGATAGCTCATTTCTTTTCACTGTTTCATCAAAAATAAGACCTAGCTGGAAAATAATGAGCCTTGAAAACTAGAGATTAAAAATTCCAGCCCTCACCAGCCTACACACTTGCCTTATGCTATGTGCTTCCATTGTATGGCTGTACCACTGCTTGTCTATCCATTCATACATTAAAAGATATCTTAGATGCGGTCAATTTTTGGCAATTATTTGAAAAAGTTGTTATAAATATTCACAGGCAGATTTTTGTATGAGTGTAATTCTCAGCTCAATTTAAGAAGTACCCGGGAGCATGGTGCTGGACTGTGTGGAGGAAGTATAAGTAGTTTTAGAAGAAAGTGCCATGCTGCCTTTTAAAGCCACTGTCCCATTTTGTATTCCCGTGGGTAATGAGTGAGCACTCCAGTTGCTTCCCCTCCTCACCAGCACTCGGTGCTGTTCACTTTCAAGACTTTAGCCATTCATGTGGCTGGGCAGTGGCGTGTCACTGTTATTTGATTTAACAATTCTGTAATAATAATATGAAGGAAACCTTTAATTATTTTTCTTTCCTAGGTATATTTTTTGGTCACATGATCATTCAGATCTTTTGACTTTTTAAAAATGTATTTGGTACAAGGTCTCACTACGCAGCTTGGACTCGTAGTGATCCTCCTGTTTTCAGCCTCTACCACACCTGGTCTCAGTGGCCAGCTCAGCACACCCAGGAGTGGGGCCAGGGCAGCATGTGATACCGGGGTTCGAACCCCAGTCCCTGTGCTTGCCTACACAGGTGCTTAGCCCACTGAGCTATCTCGCCAGCTCTTGATTTTTTAAAATTAACTCTTATTCCTTAGTTTGAACAGTTCTCGTTATTCTTTGGCTACTGGTCCTTTTTCAAATAAAGTGTTGTGCAAAGACTCTCTTCCAATCTGTCTTGTCTTTTCATTTTTCTAAAGGGATCTTTTACAGAGCAGGTGTTTTAGTCTTAATGAAGTTTTACTGAATATTTTTCACTGATCGTGCTTCTGGTGTGTCCTTGGGAAACCCAAGCCACGTAGATGATTTCTCATGGTATTTTTAGGTATTTATCTCCACCCTGACCCCATCATTCATTTATTAATGCTACAGATAGGTTGTTAAAAAGGTGACATTTATTTCTTAATACTCCACATAGATTGCTAAAAAGTTGATAAACATGTAACCCAGCAAGTCTAAAATTGATCCTTAAGGAAATGTCAAGTTTTAAAACACGTTGTATCTGTATTCTGCTAACACAAAATACATTGACTCTGAGATTACTATCTATATTTTTGATGCCTTGCGTATTACCCAGGGTCATTTCCTGTTTTGTTATTGATCTGTGATTGTATGTATTAGTCTCTTCCGAAAATGATAAGCCTTTTTTAAGGCTTGACAGAATCTCTACAAATGTCATATTTTCATCCGTACATTTAACATTCAAGCCTGACTTTTGCAAACCCCTGCAGTTCTGAGAAGCTTTTCTCGGAGGAATCACACCTTCTTTTCATGATCACATGGACGATAATGGTATTTGGGCTTCAAATAAGTAAGTGGCCCCAGTTAGCTGCCCTTGTCTTCTAAGAGGAGCCGCACTGTAACGGTGAAACTGTCAGATAATTAAGTCCTTTCCTTTCTGTTGAACATGCTGCGCTGTCACCCCTTTATTTCCGCCAGTGATACTGTGTTGAACACATCTCAGTACCTCGCTGAGTGTGAATTAGCCGCTGGGAGTGTTTTCTCTTTTCATAAATCCCGTTCTCCCCTTCAAGGGGACTTGGTGTCAGCGGCAGCCCTTTCTTGCTTGGGCTCTGAGGGCCATTGCAGCTGCCACAGACTAGCCACCTGTGATCCCGCCATGTCCTTACACGCTTTCTGGATCCTTTTGCTGTCTTTAGTTTTAGGATTTGGTCTTTTGAGGCTGTGACACAACACTTCATCATCTGTAAAAGTGCTTGCATGTGGTCAGCTCAGAATGCTTTGGGGGTTCATGAATGGCCAGCTCACCTTGATAATAGAATTAGTAGGGAGCAAGTAACAGATGCAATAAGGCTAGGATGAGTGGCTGTCAAGGGGTTGCTTTCAGTATGAACTTTGCAGGCATTGTCCTGGTCTTGACAATAATCCGGAGAAGTAGGCACCATGATTTCTCACCTCATGTAGGCCTTTTGTGCTGCACTGCTCATTGAGCAAGCAAAATAATAGAAAAAATATGTGTACAGTTTTTCAGAACATAATTATTTACCCAGGACAGTTAAAAAGTACAATCAGGGGTGTGTGGATACCTACTGATGCAATGCTACCAAATTGATAATGGGGAAGAATAGACAGACAGGAAACTAATGTCTAGTAAATCTTTGTTCTATCAAAAATTAAAAAAAAAAAAACAAACACCATTGACTATCTTTTTCATCTGTCAGAATATTCTTATCACACCTCACATTACAGTATTTGATTTTTTTAAAATTTAGTTTAGGTCACCTGTCAATCAGCTGTTTAGTTCAATATTGGAAATTCTAATCAAGATATTTTATTAGCGGAATAAGTCACATGGTTTGCCATTACAATTTTCACTAACGTCTGATGTGCTCCTGTCCTGGCCACCATCCACAAGATGATTAACAGGTACTCACAACGGACAGGGGCCTTTCTTTATTAGTGGGGCTCATTCACTTCAATGCTCTGGTCCCTAAATTGTGGCAAAGGTTCATTGCAAGCCAAGCTCCAGTTCCACAAGCTTGACTCGTGGTCCCTGAGTGCCTCAGGTGCTGGCCTATTGGGAAGGAAGAGAATGGAGAGCCTTTGAGCCAGGCCCCCTTCCTTCCATGTCTGTTGATGAAAACATGTCCAGTTTACTTAGCCCCTGCATCCCTTGTCCTTCTCCTTGGTCCAGGTGTGGGATGGCTGGGCTTGTTAAAAGCCTTCTCCTGTGAGTCCATCCTCTCCTTGTCCAGGCTGTCACCTATTGCTGCTTTCATTTTTCTGAATTCAGTGTCAAAAGCTATGTGGCCTAAGTCCATGGGCAAGAGGCACAGTTCAGGGTGGGAGATTTGAGTAAGTTGAAACCTAGGATGGAAACCTAGTTACTCTGTTTGCTAGTTCCAGTACTCATCTATTGAAACTTTAGGCATGTCCCCTAGGCATTCTGATCTTCAGTTTCTTCATTCTAAAAACAGAAATAATGACATCTACCTCTCAGGATATGGCAGAGGTTAAATGGCAATAAAGCTGGCACGCCATTTCTACTGATGCAAGCAATGTTCTTCTCTTTCCTCCTTCCTTTCCCTCCCTTCTCCTTCCTCCCAAACCATTGCTTCCTCCTCCTCCTTTCTATATTTCTCCTATTCTTCTTTCTTCTCTTCCTGCTTCATAGCATAGAATCATCACTGTTATTTTCCTTTTTATCCAGATTTATTCCACTCATACCTGAGTTCATGTAAATCACATTCTATCATGCCGCATAGACTCAGGAGAGCGTATCTTCACTGTAGCAGGGATCAGAACATGTCGCAGACACACATATAAAGGAAGACTGATCTGGTCTGATTGGCTCTTGTCTAAGTGGAGTAGGACTTCCACATATAAGGAAATAAATCGCTTCTCCTCTTGGTTTGCCTTCTTTGTGGTACTGTGCCGAACACCAGGCCTGGGCTCAGAGCAGCTGTGCTTCTAGGTCAGAACAACGTGTGGGAACTCAGGAAGTTTAAATGAGTTGACAGGTCCCCACCCACTGCAGATTTTTATTCAGCTAACTTGTGACAGATCAGAATTTGATCCAGAAATCCCTAGTAGGAACAGTTTACCTTAACAGTAGCCCACCAGAGTCTTTGTCTTTCCTCATTCAAATAACTGAACCACCTGAGAAAATTATTTGGCTTTCCTTTGCATCATACTTCTTGATTTCTAGAAAATATTTTTCATATTTTCTTAAAGTATAGATACCTTGCGTGGAAGTCTTTAACAACTTTGATTTTTAATGTTTTAAGCAATTCAGTCTTGTATAGAGGATACCTAACCTTGGCCTGTTCCCTGATTTTGCTTAGCTTTTTAGTAACATATATATTTTGTAAATCATATTTTGACATGTTTTCATTATGTACACTCTAGAAGTTTTCTCCAAAGAAAGAACTATATTTGTGGTTTGGCTTTTAGAAGGTTTTGGATTTGCTGAAGATGACTAGTGTTAATTTATGCATCATTTGGCATAATTTTGCATAATGATTTCAAGCATACATTGTAGGATAGAAGACACAGTTAATTAGTCTGACCTGTTGGCATTTTATTTCAAACATAAAATCCAGAGTATGCACATGTGAAATATCTAATGGATTTCTCAACCATTAACGTAATCACGTTTTAGATTATAAGACATTTAAACAAACAGAAATAAGGGAAAAGGTTTAATGGAGATGAGGGTGAAGCCTTAGAGAAGAGCCAGGGCAGGACTCGGGTGTGGGTTGGATTGGTAGTATAATTTCTTCAGGACAGAGAATCACCAGTTATTGCCACAACTTCTCTCCTATTTCTGTATCTGAATTTGTTAAATCTTTATCATCTTCTTGGCTCTTCACTTCCTGGCTCTCAGATGACTGATTTTCTTGCAACTCTTGGAATATGTTATATAAATCAGAGCTCACTGCAAAAACAGAACATTAGAATATGCATATCCATAGAAGAGATCTGCTGGAGGGATGACTCCTTGCTTTCTGTACCCTAACACCCACAGTACCTTACCTACAGTGTCAGTCAGGCCATGTCCAAGACTTACAAACCATCTTGCCAGATGGTGGGTCTTTTGGTCTGAGGCTGAGGGACTGAGAACAGGGTGATAGATAGGGGTTGTCACTGACTTAAGTTCTGTAGTCCACAAGCCAGAAGAGCAAAAGCTGTGATGCCTGGCAGCAAAACAAAGTGGATGTCCCAGCTAAAAGAGAGAAAATCCATTCTTCCTTTTCTTTGTTCCAGTCCCTCATAGGGTTGGATGTGCCTGCCTACATTGGCAAGGGTGCATTGTGTTTAGGTAGCCTACTGGTCATGTGCTTATTCTTCCAGAAACACCTTCACAGCCAGAAATAATCTTCTGCCATCTCTCTGGGCATCTTTTATCCCAGTTAAGTTGATATGTATCCACCGCAGTGTGTGTATCAGTTACATAAAATGAAAGATTAATAGTACAATGTGTATACATGTACCTACCACTTAGAATAAGACAGAACAAATGCCTCTTTTTAGCCCTCTTCTACTATGATAACCACTAACACTACTTTGGTGCCGCTGTTTGGTTGATAATTATATGTTTACTACTGGCATATGCATCTCTAAAGCAGAGATTGGGTAGTTTGGGAAAGCTAACTTGTGAACCTTAAACTCTCTCTGGAAATTAAAAATGATGCATTCAGTGTTGAGTGAAAGCTCACAAGAGAGGCAGAAATGAATCTCCGGCTACTATATGGCCTCAATATGGATGCTGTGTTGGAGGCTCACAAAGATTTTCTTCTATTCATTAACCTATGTCTTCAACTTTTTGTTGTGATTTATTCTCCTTCGCTGATTCTTGCTATTCTATTTTGTGCTACTGGAGTTCTTTTCCTTCTCTTCCTCCTTGACCTTTTTCTTCCTTCCTGTCCTTGTTCTTCTGTTTCTTCAGTTTTTGTGCCTTTAATTCTGGTTGTTGGCTACCAGACAGCAACTATCCCTTAAATTGCTCATAAATAGGGAATTGTTGCTGCCTGACAGAAGATTCAGCCCCATGCATTTACCAAGGAAAAGGGTAGTGTCCAGAATCGTGAATGTTTAATTTCTGTCTGAGATCTGCATCCTAGTGTTGTCTGTTGTAAATGCAGGCATTTATTGTCAGCTGGATATAAGCAGCCTTGTGGTTCAGCCAGACCGTGGTTAGTGTGCTATTCCACTCCGTAGCAGGGCCACAGAGATCAAATGTTTATAGGCCAGGAGTTTGTGACCATCACGAACAAGAGACTGAGAGGGTGGGTGAGATAGCTCAATGGACTAAGCTTAAGGAAAGGTAGAGACAGTGTTCTATCCCCGGCACCACATGCTGTGCCGGCCCTGCCCCCAAGCCCCACCCCCAGGCCCCGCCCCCAGGCCCACCCCCAGGTGCACTGAGCAGGCCATTGAGACCAGATATGGTGGCATGTGCCTGTAATCCCAGGGCTGGGGAGGCTGAATACTGGAGGACCACTATGAGTCTGAGCTGTGTAGTGAGACCCTGTACCAAATATTTTAAAAAATAAAATAAAATAAAAAACTGAACTCAGAAGGCAGGGATATGTAGAGGGTACTTACTCCTGTGTGCGGGGACATCTCCAAGTTCTGTAATATTTATAACATATCTATTTTTTAACCATGAGAAACACACTTATGCCAATCTCGAGAAAAAAGTCAAATATGTTATTTTAGATTTTTCTTTTTTCCTTCACCCGTAGCCATTCCTCTGGGTATTCTAGTTGTCCGTGGAGACTGTGATTTGGAGACTTGCCGTATGTACATAGACCGCCTGCAGGAGGTGAGTTTATTTAGCCAATTTTTTTTTCAACTTTTCATTTACATGAATAATTTCCAGCCAAATGTACACCTCAAATATGATGCATCTGAGGCATCCTTGTCCTAAAGCATATGCTGGGCATCTCACCCAACCTATCCCTTGTTTTATCCTTCTCTGGTGGGTGGAATGGGAAAGGATTGAGTGGGGTAGCAATGGAGAGCCATTGCCCTAGTTTATTCCATAACTATAGCTCCGAACCTCTGTCTTCTCCCTAGCCTCTGTACCTGTATTTTTTGAGCTATACAGAGTTTCAAAGAGCACTGATAAATAATGAAAGAAAAAAGACATTTGAGGTTACTTTAATGTTTTGTATCTGGCACGGATGTTGGTCAGAGACAGATTTTTTTTTTTTTAAATGAAACTTCTATGAGAGAGAAATC
>NDGM011056401.1:0-12298 GCA_002564305.1 Octomys mimax
AAGGGGGTGGGAGAGGGTCTGGACCATGCTGCGCCTGGGCTGGGACTGGTCCGGCCGGCACAGGGTAGCAGGAAGCTCTCCCACAAGCTCACCGGACCTGGGCTAGGACTGGGTCTAATACATTAAAAATTTTTTTTAAAAATGAAGTTTAGTATTTTAAATCAACTTATTACATTCTTTTCTTCTTCCCAGTGTAAAATATCCCATAATCACTCCATATTTAGATACTCATTATTTTGAAAACTGGAAAGAAGTGTCTCTGCTTTTCTTATGTGAACCACTAGGTAAGTGAACAGTTGATAAAGGTGGGTTTCTGTTTAGAGAAGTGTTTCACTAATGGGTAAGAAGGAATAATGGCATGGGCTAATGGGTGTAGATAATGACCATCAGTGTTGCCAACATGACAACATAGAGGCAGCCTGACATTACATGACCATTATAGTACCACTTATGATTTAATCTTGACAAAATATGAACCTGAATCTGATTAAGAATATAGATTTGGGGGCCGGGGAGATGGCTCAGTGGAATAAGCGCTTCCCTGGCAAGCACAAGAGGCTGAGTTCAATCCCCGGTTCCGCCAAAAAAAAATAAATAAATAAATAAAAAATCTAGATTTGTTATAGGAAATATAGGAGACACAGTATCTATAGGAATGAATCAGAAGGAGACTTTGGGAGAAGCTATAAGACAAACAAGGTTCATAAAAGAACTTCAAGGAAACAGAGAGGGAGAATCTACAGGCTAAACGAGACTTGGAGGCATGCCAACCACTTGTAACGTCTGACTATTTTGATTAGGTACAAATATACTACAAAAATTTATAAAAGCAGGCTGATGTGGACACTGACTAGGTCTTTTATGGTACTTAGAGGAGTTATTTTTGAAGCAGGTATTATGGTTGTTAAATGAATCTTTATCCTTTGAGATATACAATGAAATACATATGAAGTTTATGGTGTCTTGGATTTCCTTCAAAATAACCCATAGGACAATGGGTGGGAGAGCAAATAATAAAAGATTGGCATGAGTAATTATTTAAACTGAATGATGGGTAGCTACTTCATTAGATTGTTTACTTTTGCATATGATTGCACTTTTTTTTGGGTGAGGGTCTTGAAACATAGTCCAGGCTGGCCTTGACTCACAGCAATCCTGCTGCTGCCTTCCAAGGGCTGTGATTACACGTGTGTGCTACCATACTTGGTCTGATCAAAATTTCTACAAGTTAATGATGAAAGAATTATAAGGTAGCCACTGGATGAATGGACATGATATGTAAACTCTCAATCCTAACAAGGGTAAAGATGAGTAAAACAATGAATTGAATAAGGCTGGAGAAGGGAGGATGAGAGGGCACACCTGAAGGAGAAAACACAGAATTAGATGGCAGAAATATGTTCAAACATGTCAATCAAATAAATGAAAACAGACTAAGTTAATCTATTAAAAGACAAGGTTGTTGGGTTAAAAAATTCTGTACTTTTTAAAAGAGAATCTCCTGAAAAAATTTCAAAAAATTGTACAATTTCCTGCAATTATACAGTAATACCAATTATATCTAACCGGTCAGTATGACTGAGAACTAAAATGAATGAAATAGAATTAGCAGCAAAGCAATGCCTGGTGACCTTAACAAGAGTACTTTCAGTGGTGCAGTGAGAGCTAAAGTCAGCCTGAACTGAGATGAGCAGTGAATGAGAAGGGAAGGAATGGAAAGGAAGAGGAGGTAGCTGAAGAAGCAAGTAAAGAGAATCATGCTTCAGTTAGGGGGAAATGTTACTTCACATTGGTTGATTGACGCTAAAGAAGCTAGAGGAAATGGTGAGGTAGAAATGGGGGAGACAAAAAGTCCTGGGCAGGGGAGAAGGCTTTTAAGATGGTGATATCCAGTGCACTATGAGAATATTAGTAGCAGACAAGAAGAAAACATTTTCTATTTTATTTTATTTCTAATTTATTAACTTGGCATTACACAACAATACATGAATATTCAAAAACATCAAACATTACATTTAAAGCTAATGCATACCACCAAACTACTGTTAACAGTTTGGTTAGTATCTTCCAGACCTTCTCTCTGTATTTATATAGTACATGAATATGTACTCATAGAAGTATATTATACAGTATTTGTGTGTGAATGTGCGTGGCACATATTTGAACATCCATGGTATATGTATTACATGTGCTGCCCTTCAATTTGCCCCAGATCTTTTAAGAAACTTATTATATCCTAGACATTCATTTCTGTATATGTAACTCATCTGTTTTCACTGCTACTTAATATAATGTATACCACATTCCATCTTTTTGATGACTATTTTGGTTTTTCCAATTTTGTTACAAGCAAATGTACAAATGACATTATAAAACATAATTTGTGATCCCACATTTCTTTAGGGTATATATTAAAAATTGGCATTGTTGGGTCACAGGTACACGAATTTTGTTTTAATGGATATTACCGAATTGCTTTTTAAAGTGGCAGTGCAAATCTGTGCACTCACCAACAATGGGAGGTTACTGTTTCCCCACACACTTGTCTGCTTGTGATATATATGGATATACATCTATATCTTTTTTTTTTTTTTTTTACTACTTGCCAATTGGATCTGAGAGCTTCTGGGGTTTTGATGTTTTATTTTGCTAAGGTTCAGCATCTCTTCATCTGTATAACTTTTGCTTATGAAAGCATTTCCATAGTTTTGTGACCCAAAAGTAGCTGATGATCGACTTCTAATTTAGCTGGAGTTAGTTTCTGTAAGAGACCCAAACTTACTTTTTCTAAATGTTGTGCTCTTATTACTATTTGTTGACTAATTTTTTCCCTACTGATTTGAAACGTCATGTTTATCATTACTCTATATTTATGTCAGTTCTGTGAGATTCTTTTTGGTACCAGGCACCTGTGTGGTTTTTAACTTGGTTCACTGAATGGTAGCTGATCTGATTAGTGCTGCTTATGATACAATAGGTCATTTATAATACTCAAACCCTACTTAAGATTCAAATCAGTTCCATTAACTATAAACTTAAGAGCAAGAAAAGTGTGTAAATTTCTCAGATTAGTTTCTCTCTTTTGAGGGATACCTTATAGGCTGAAGGTAAAGGTGGGAACCTTTTTTGTGTTTCCCTATTTCTAAAAATGTTATTGATGTTAAAGCTTTCTGGGGTCAGGGAGATATCTCAGTAGAATAAGCACTTGCCTGGCAAGCACGGGGTCCTGAGTTCAATCCCTGGTACCGCAAACCAAACCAAACCAAACCAAACCAAACCAAACCAAACCAAAAAAAACCCTTTGGGGCCGGGGAGATAGCTCAGTAGAATAAGTGCTTCCCTGGCAAGCATAAGTCCTGAGTTCAATCCCTGGTACCTGAAAAAAAAAAAAAGAAAAGAAAAGAAAAAATAAACTTTCTGGTGACAAAGTTGTGTCTGGGCAAGGGCAACAAGTTTCACGTGACATGGCAACATCACTGCTGATGTACATGAACCTTCCATGAAACAGATGCTACAAGGTCCACAAACTATTGACATTTACTCTGAATAAAAAATATGGCACTTCAGTTTTTACTTTGACACTGTACTATGAGCTCCTGGAAAGCACAAATCATAAACTAGTCACCTTTCTGTCCCCTAGGAGATATAGTACAGGGTGCAGCATCTACACTTTAATAGAATTGCATTAAAACATTTTTTTTTTGTATTTTAGGACAGGGTCTACAGGGTCTCACTATGTAGATCGGACTCAAAGTGATCCACCTGTGTTCAGCTTCCCAAGAGCTGGGATTACAGGCGCGCGCCACCACGCCCAGTCTCAATTGCCATCTCAGTGTGCCCCAGAGGCAGGGCTGGCATGGCAGGCCTGAGATCAAACCCTGGGTGCAGGAACATTTCTTTTTTTTAGGAACAACATTTCTATAAAATAAAAATAAGCCTAAATTGCTTGAAAACTTCTCTTTTGGAGTTTTATAATTTTGAATAATCTGCCACTTGATCAAGTGATGTATTTATTATATGATGTCATAGAGCAGAAAAATGTCCATAGCCTTCCTCAGGTTTGATCCATCTATAGATATAGATGTATTGCTTGCCTGTGAAATGACACCAAGAAGTGTGATATGGAAAAACTTTGTATTGGGCAAGAGTATTTTACAGTTGTTACACAAAAACACTGCATGTATGTGAAAGATTGAAATGGAAAAAAGGTATTAACTTTTTTTATGGGAAAGTTGAAGTGTGGCATTTACCTCCTAAAATTCAGTTATTTTTCTAGGTCAGCACACCTTTTCCTTCCCTCTTTGAAAGGGGTAACTATGGCTTCTGTAGGCAGCAAACTTCATCAATGCTGTGACATTAGGCAGTAGGGAAATTCCCCAATGCTTCCTTTTAGCATTTTCATCTCTGAACATAGCATGTCATACCGATTAGGAAAAGGGTTACACAGCATTTGTATAGTACAAAGAGAATGCATGCATTGAAACAGATTTTGGTATAGACATTCTGTGCTCTAATATAGAAATATATGAGACAGGGATTTATTCCGGAATTTTAAAACTGTGTAAATAGGTACAAACATAAACCACAAAATAATGAACAAGTAGTATTGCTAGAAATTAGGTTATTAGGAAGCTTGAGGTATGAAGTGGGAGAAAAGGTTCAGTTTTGCATAAGCAGCAAATTGTATTCAGAAGAAAAAGCTGCTGGACTGACTTATGTTGATGCATGAAAAGCTGAAGCTGACTACAAACTACTCTGACAGTAACTTGCAATAGGGCCAGTACCTGTATTACCCTTTCCAGGGATTGAGGAATAGCTTTTAGGGAAAACCGTTAGACTCATGGCAATTGTAGTCACTATACAAGAATTTTAATTTTAGGGTAAAATTTTCACAGGCATGACCAAAGCTCTTTGATTTCCTCCACCCTTGTTAAATTCTTGCAATTCAATTTCAGAGATACATGACTGTTAGACATAAAAGGCAACTTAAACTTTCAAGTACAGGAATTGGGGTTCTTTGATTTTCCTTAAAGGTCAAGAAAGCAGGGTATCTGATGTTGAGAATGGAGTATTTATTGAAAAATGGTACAGAAAGACCTAAGAAAAACTTCTCAAGCTTCACAAAATTGCCTAACCTTGTTTTTTTTCTGGATTATTGTTGTGCAGCCTAAATTACTTCTTTCCAGTTTCAGCCCTCCAATCTACTTCCTGTCTGTCACTGCAATTGAGCACAATATCCCATTACTTTGGATAAATCATTGTTTTCTGAGGTGGAGCAGTCATTATGTCAGTTTCTGTATAATTCTATGGCTGTCTTAATGAGCCTTGTTTATGCTCTCCTTTATATTCCAGTGCTGTTTTCTTTGTACCTGAAATGTCCTTCTAATTGGCTCATTATACCCTCCAAAACACAGATGTCAACTTTTCTGATAGCTACTCCACAAAGCTATCCTTGACTATAGTACTTGGCTTGCTTATATCTTTACACTGTGTATCTCAAGAATTGAACTTTGCAACAGGATTCCTGGAGAACTGAGTCAAACCATAAAGTACCTGTCACTGGTCTTCATTTAATTTTTAATTATAAAGTGACTGAATGCTTAATCTTCCCAACTTCCCAAATAAAATACATTTTTATTTTTTGGGACATGGCAAGCTGTAAATATTATATATTTTGGAACTAGCTAAAATGAATTTTCTTTAGGGAAACCAAGGTTTAAAAATTGTACACATACTATAGTAACAAAACTATTATTTTCTGGTTGGCTCAATTAAACCACCAGCAAGCTTATATAGCACCTCAGACTACAGGAATTATACTGAGAAACACTTAAGACTGTGCCCCCCAAAATTAATATTCTATTCAAAGTAAGAGATCCTAAAACTCCAAGATGAAATGGAAATTGAGATCCTGAAAGGACTAATCAATTGGGAGAATATTTGATACTTCCAAACATAAACATACTAGCTTTTCCACCTTTTACTCCTGATTTTGGAGTACTGGGTGTGCTTCACAGGACTAGGTTTGGATGTAAATACTTTCCGCTGCATTGGGGTGAGGGGAGAGAGCACAGGATGGCAGGTAGGGGTGTTTGAACTCTAGCACAAGGACAAGATAAGCAGAGAACAAGAACAATCAACTGCATTTTTGGAAAATTGCACCATGAGTTTCTTGTCATTAAACTGAAAAGTTTATTAGTTAAGGCTTTAATACATATTGCCAAATTATTTTTTGGAGAACACAGGAAAACCTGCCTTACTACATTAAGCCCTGCTATTTAAAAGACACATAACTATCTGTTAAAAATATTAATTTGCAGTTCTTACATTATTAGAGATTGAACTCTCACAAACCATTTTTACCTATTTTGTTTTTAAAATATATAATTATTGGTTGTTATTTTAAACCTTGATAACTATTAATCTGTCTTAATGTTTATGAAGTGTTTCTCTATTCCCAGAATCAAAACTTCTCTTATTTCCACAGAAATTATACACCCCACCCCTTTTTGGTGTGGAGAATTAAACACAGGGCCTTGTGCATGATGGGGTATATTCTATCACTGCGTCTTATAACCCCATTTCTAATATTAGTTTTTCTTTGCCTGTATCAAGCATCCCCTTGGTAGGATTGGAAAGGTATATCTAGGAATCTGATATTACATCAATCCATCAATAAAGTTTTACACTGCATCTCACCTATGGTGGCTCTATTATTCTGAAACCACAACCTTAATGTTTGAGCCTATACTGTATATTTAGTTCTTTTAAATATTTCTAATGTTATTAAAATTTTGTTCACTGAACAATATATCCTGCAGCATAACTAGCATATAAAATATTTGGTAATCCAATGTACAATTCAACTTTATGCCTTCTGTTTTATGGTTAATCTGTTTTTATTTCAAAAAGATAAACATTTACCCTCTTTTACATGGAGAGGTAATTGCTATTTCTCACTAACTCCTGATTAGCTAGCTGGCAACAGATATAGCACATGTTAATTCTACAGGCACCTTTCTGAATTCAAGTAAAAGTTTTGGTAGACAAGGATTTCCTACTTATATCATTAACATATATGAACATTGAGTATAAATATTGCTCACCATTCTTGCATTCTTTAAATTATTTACTTTGAAAATTTAAGGACTATCACTGTCATCGACAAGTTTCTGTTTAAGGAATATTTTGATCTGTGAAAATACAAATCTAGTTAAATTTTGAACACATGTAGAGCCAAATATTTCAACAAAACTGCAGTTTAATTTCAGAAAGTGTTAAAATATATTTATACATCAATTTCTGACATACACTTAATGTGTTAGTATACACAAAATGATGCTTCCTCTTGAAACTGTATTTATGAAATGTACATTTTAATTTAAATACTCAGTATACACTGCACTTAATCTGCATGTTGCATTTATTAAATACATTAAAATCTGCAATGTAACAAAACGTTTTCTGCATACGAAATTCAAAACACCATTTTAAATGAACAAAAGATGGCTCACTTCATTTTTGTTTTTGTACAACTAGTGTATTGTGCACTAGCTCAGCTCCACCACACTACCTGTTCTTTCTTTTTATTTGACATTGTTCACAGACTAGTACATATTACAATAAGAGTGCTGGATAAAAACATGAGGTACGAAAGTGGTTCAAAGATTATAGGTCATGCAGATCATGCTAGACAGCAAAGAAAATTGTGACCAAGAAAAATACTAAATAAAAATACATAAAAGAATGTGCATTATATATATATGTATATATATATATATATTTTAAAAAAAGACCAAAAACAAAACCCAAAACTCCATTACACAGCTTTGCTTCTTTGGTTACAAAGTAGGTTGAACAATTTCACAGCTTTTTATTCCCACCTGGAAAAAAAAAGTCATACGAAATGTTGAAAAGCAGAGGAATCGTGGCAATTTTTCTATTAGAAAGTAGAAACAAATGAACAAAGTTTTCTTCATCAAAATAGCCCGATTATTTATTATATCACAATAACTGGTGACTACCTGTACAGTTGCACTATGTTCTTCATACTTACACTATACAAAATTTACATTCAAGCTGGGTCTTTACTACTGAAAATAAATACCAAAGGTAAATTGCCATTAGTGTTAGAAATATGCCAGGATTCTTTTGTTCAATTATTGCCTAAACGTTTTATCTATTAAACGCAATCCTGTCTTTTATTTCCTTTACTGATACTTATAATTATCCAAAAAAATTAAAAAAAGTTCTGTGACATTGTTCATGTACATTATGAAAATAGCAGCCCTGTAATAAATAAAACACAAATAAATGAAAACTTATGTAGGCAAATGTTACTGATATTGAAAGAATAGTGGCTCTTTAAATGAACTGTTATTTATAATATGATGAAGAAGGCTCAAGGTAAATCCATGGGTAATAGGAAACATGGGAGAGCCACCAAAATGCTTACAGACCCCACTCATGTGCACCAGGTAAAATGCAGACTTTGCTTGCTTTAATAAACTCCATCTATTATTCTCCTTGTGTACTGATGACACAGAACTGGACGTCAACAGTGCTGCATGACATCTTAGAGGAAAAGCTCTTGTAGAATGATTGTCTAATACTGAAAAGGCCAAACACACAACCAAAGCATGGCTACTTGCTTTCGTATAAAGTGAAGGAAAAGAATACCAGTGGCACACAAGGATAGATTGCTTTTTCCTTAATGAGGCTTAAGAAAGCTTTATGCAGAGGAGACATTCGGCTGCTGTGGAGGTTGCATTGGCTGCGAAGGCTGTGCTATCACTGCTTGCTGCTGAGAAGTGCTACCAGGATTGGCCTGTTGGGCTGGGAGTTGGGATAATTGATCATTGTTTGAAAGAGATTTTAACAGTGCATTTTCTCGTTCAAGTAAAGAGTTTCTTTCAACTAATTCTTTTATTTGTTCCTTTAGAACTTCCACTTCTTCTCTTACTGCATACATCAAATGGCTTTTCACCAGATCCTGTGAAAAACAAAATTAGGAATGTCAAAGTGAATGAAAGGGAAAGGTGGGCCTATGTGGTTCTAGCCCAGCTTTGAAACACAAGGTGTGATTATATTAGATTTGTTTGCTCTTGCTTTTAGTGTTTCTGCTATAACCTGACTTATGGGAGATGGGTAGAAAAATCTAGTTTCCACCTATAGTAGCAGCGAGCTTGGAATTTTTAAAGTTTAAAATGATTTCCCGAGTCTTTCTTTTTTAACTGATCATTTATAAATTTAGAATTAGCTCCAGACATAGTGGTGGATGCCTGGAATCCTAGCTACTTAAGAGTGGGGTGGGTGATATTGTAATACTCCAATAGAAAGCTGCCTGGTAATGAAACTACTTATAAATCAATTTTAGAGATAAAATGACCTGTAACTTCCAACTTTAAAGTCTGATTTATATTTTCTCAGAGCTTGAGATTGAAAGTCCTTTTTATAGCTTACCTATACTTTAAATAACCTTAAATCAATATTTTTTATAATATAAACAAATTATTTTTATGGGAACAAAAAAATTGATAGCAGTAGCAGAAACCAGAACCAGAAACAAGTCTAATGATCAGATCCCACTGGGACAACACCTGTAATAACCAGAGGACAGAGATCATGCTCTGCTGAGAATATACTACTTTAATCATGTGTGGCTCCTTCAACAGCCCTTTATCAATGGCAATGCATGAAATGTGAGACATTGAAATGGGATATGTATTTACTCGAATGATGCTTCTGGACTAAAAATTCTCAATGTTCTAGGCATTTCTGACTAAAAGAGCATTAAAAAAATATAATCTGGCTAACTTTGTTTAAAGGCATTAGGCATCTGCTAGTGTGAATTCATAAAAAGTGCTTCATTCAACCAACAATCTATGAAATGAGAGGATTATAAACTTTTACTTACCATTGCTTGTTCTATTTTGTTGTCGATGGCTACACCACCTCCCCCAGATGCACTGGAAAAAATTAGAATATCTCATTAAGTTATTCTAAAAAAATATTTAATCTGCCTTCCAACTCTTAAAAATAATGTAGGAAACATTTGTGTTTCACTTAAAAACAAACACAATAATTTGAAATAGCTTATTAAGTCTATTATCACAATTTTAGTACTCAGAGCTGTAACTTTTAAAGTGAAGGGTTTGGTAAATGGATGACTTCTAACAACTACTGTAGGCTCAACATTTATCATTTGTCTATGATAAGACATATGTATACTACTTTAAAAGCATCACTTTTATTCAGGTGTTTTTCTTTCTGAAACGAATACACTTTGAGCAGTAACCTCTCATTTTTAAACTTCATTAACCAACTACACATGTGATTTGTCTTTCATGTAGAAATCCTAGTGATTTTTTTCATTAAAACTTCGATGATGATTTTATACATTTCACATTTTAACATCTGGGTTATAGAAAATGGCTTATAAAAACAATTTAGAGGTTTTCTGGCAGTGCTCATTAACAATGAATTCAATATTCTGGGAGATTGACATGCTTTGATTATAGATTACTTACAGACAAAAATCAAGTAATAGGGTTTTTGGCTTAGACTAGTTCTTCCTGAAAATACGAAAGCAGTCAATTTAGTAAATATGTCCTAGATTTAAGTATCACCTTAGCATTTGCATGATATCAGAAAGTTGAATACATAATTGGTGGTTTATGTATTCTCCCACGTCTTGAGTAGGAAGAGTAAGTAAACAAGACTCTTGGGCTTTTTTTGAGAAAGGGTTTCACTGTATAGTTCAGGCTGGCTTTGAATTATGTAGCCCAGGCTGGTTATAACTTGCAGCAATCCCCTGCTTTAGCCCCCCAAATGTGGGAATTATAGGCATGAACCACCAGGTCTGGCTTTGTTGATGTTTATATAAATTCTGAAAAACAGAACTATATTTTTTAAATTAGTCTTGCACAGGTAAACCTGGTACCTTGCTGTTTTAATAGAGGAAGATATTCAATGTTATATAAGGCTTAGAAATACCCTGGTCAGACAATCCATTGGGGTCTCCTTCTTTCCCTTTCTCAGAGAGACGCTTTCTTTCCCTCAACAGATATATTCTATACTGCTCTTTAAAAAAGAAAGAAAAGAAAAAGAAAAAGAAAAATCCTGGTCAATGCAGTAGTGCCTTTTAGATTATAATCCAAGTAAGCATGCCCACAGGACTAATTCTGCTATGTATGACAATAACCACCATCAAATCACCAACTTAACTTCCCTAGATCTTAGTCCCCCGCTCTGTAAAATGAGCTGGTTACGTTGATTCTTCAGTGGGCTTTTTACGTCTAAATTTTTCTGAACATTAATCACCTAAATATAGCATATTACTTCAGTTTTTCTTGTTCATATTTCTAAGATGAAAAGGGGTTCTGTATGCCTAAAACACACAAATTATTAACAAATACTTTATACTGTAGGCCTTAATCCTTGGAGAGTGCTTGCTTTGGCAGCACATTTACTAAAATTACAACAATACAGAAAGGAATGCTTGTGAACAGCTGGGTATAAAGTAGTAAGACTACATTAACTATAAAAAACATAAGCCTTTAGTGGAAAGTTTGGCACCATAATCTATATACATACTTATTTACCACAAATATCAACTGTTCTTTGGGAAAAAAAAAAAGTGATATACAATTAGATTAGCATTTGCTTGAGAATCCTACATCATACTTTATTTTTATTTCTACCACAAAAAAAAAAAAATCAACTTAGTCACTTTATGACTTAAATGCAATCTATTCTTTCAATATATCTGGACTAAAAATATAGTATTAATTATTTTATATATTAACAAGTAACTGGGGAAAAATCTAAAAAAAACCTAACATGGTTTATTTCTTCTTTTGTAGTTTGATAACTAAAACCAGCAAGTTTCTAATTCCTTCTTGTATTTGAGGATTAGAAGGCTATTCTTTGAATGTTGATTTGAATAGATGTATCCCTTAAAAGATACTAATATTTCAAACCTGTTGAGCACTGTACTCTCACAAAACTATACTGGTTATACATATAATTACTGTCATTACAGTAACCTTTGACTATTCTGAAGGCTCTTATTCAACAATTCAATAATTTAATAGTGGTCAAAAATTATAGTAGCATGCACTTTAAATCTGGTAAAACAAACTTTTAGGCTCCACCTCAGTTTCTGATTCAGTAGGTATGAAATGGGCCTCAGGAATACATATTTTTAACAAGTTCCCCGATGCTGCTGCCTGACCATTATCTGAGAGTCACTGGCTTACACAGATGAAAGCCAAAGGAGAACGCCCCCCCCAAAAAA
>NDGM011056411.1:0-17258 GCA_002564305.1 Octomys mimax
ACAGAAAAAAAAAAAAAAAAGAGGTGGGGGAAGCAGGGTGATAGCTCAGCGGTCTAGGCACCTGCCTGGCAAGCACAGGGATGCCCCCCCCACATATGCTGCACAAGCCCTGCCCCAGTGCGCTGAGCTGGCCACAGAGTATGGGCATGGTGGCTCAAGCCTGTAATCCCAGCTCTGGGGAAGCTAAAACAGGAAGATCACTATGAGTCAAAACTGAGTAGTGATACCCTGTACTTAATGCATAAAATTAAGAAAAAAATAAATTAAAAAAAAATTTTATATATATATATATATATATATATATATATATATATATATCCCTAGTATTGACTGGAGTGCTTTACAATGAAATCAGTTCTAAATATTCACAAAGGAATAAAACTACACATTAAAATGTAAAACTTACAATAAATAAATTATGATGGAAGGGCTGAAAACCACGCAGTTCCTGGATGGGAGCTGCCTAGAAATGGTGCCACTGAGACACCAGCCCCGCCCTGCTCTGTACGGGACACACGGTGAGGCAAAGGTAGGCTTCCCTTCCAAACTCAAAAATACCGGATGAAAGGCCAGGCCTCTTGCTAAATGTTAATGTCTCTGCCCATAAATAAGGCATATCCAGTGTAATAATGGCAAATAGTAACCTTTTCATTTGATGAAAGCTAATTTATCAATAAAGATTTAAATGTTCCTGTAACTGCCATTGTCCCCATAATTAACTTGCTTTACCAAACTTGGCACTGAGTGAGACATTACTAAGACAGAAAATGTAAAATAATTGTCCAAATACAGCATTTTTAGGGTAGGGTTGAGAAAGAAAAGTGAGTGATCTGAAGTCCTTCCAACTTTCTAATTTTGTAAAATAAATTCTCTTTCCCTTCTCTGGCTTCCAGAGGATATAACTTAGCAATAACCCCTCCCCAGTAGCTCCACACGCCGGAGTACGACGGCTCCTCGGCTGACCTGCTGCTAGCCCTTCGGCTGCCCCGTTCTATCAAGGAGGTGCCCGTAAGGTCATTTTAATGCTAACATTGTTCACCCCTGACAAGAACCTAGCTGGTAATCGGTACTTCTCTGACTTTTGCACTAGAACATTACAAACTAGTTTACAAGTTTAATAGCTCAATGCTCAGGGGAAACATCTAAAGTTACTGAGATTATTTAACATAGAAAATTAGTGACAGAAGCCTGCTTAATTTTAAAGCATAAAGACAAGGGTTCCAGCATTTAACTCAACTGTAAATCAGAACAACTGAATGACTAGATTTAAAGTCACAGGGTTTCTGTGTAGAACACATTACTGAAGAATATAATCTTCATAGGGAAGGATTAAGAAGAGACTATGTAGCCATTTCACCTGGACAGTATTCAAAATAACTATCTGAAACAAAAGGTAAAATCAAGTTCTCCCTTGTGCAATGCAATTCAATGAAAACTGTCAGAAATCCTGTGGGCTAGAGATGTATATCTCACTTGCCTACCATGTGCAATGGCCATGGGTTTGATCACAAGTGTGGAAGAAACATTTTATTTAATTTATTTTTTTGTATTTTAGGGAGGGTCTACAGGGTGTTCAGGGTCTCACTACTAGATCGGACTCATAGTGATCTGCCTGTTTACAGCCTCCCAAGTGCTGGGATCACAGGTACGCACCACCACGCCCAGTCTCAATTGCCGTCTCAGTGCTCTCCTAGGGCAGGGCCAGCACAGCAGGCCCAGGGATCAAACCCCTGGCCCCTGCGCCTGCTTGCAGGCACTTTAATGTGCTGAGCAATTTGGCCAGCTCTGAAAGAAACATTTAAAAGACAGACATTTTTTTGCTGCATTAAGATAACAAGCAATGGTTATAGCTTTACTTATATTAGATAATAATTTTATATACCTACTTAAGGCTATATGCAAAGAATATAATCTTTCTAGTACTACGCTTGATAAAATGATAAGCCTTTATGTCCAAGTGTAACATAAATAAAATACAGTCCACACGTAGCTTAGAAAGCTGAAGTCTAAAAAGAAATTTCATGTGACTTAAAAGTGGATGGAAAAAATCCAAAATATTTTTAAGAATAAAACTTAGCTTGAACATTTTTCTATTTTTCATGTAGATTAAGTACATACACTAGGATTATAATTTGGATTAATTCAGCATAACAAACTAGAACACTTCAGTGGTATTCTGATGTCATCAGTGGGTGATGAAAGGTATTTTTGCAATTAGGAAAAACACCTTTCACTACTAAATATAATTTACAGATATCAATTTGAGAGGATAATTCATTTGATTATTCTTCCTATTGTGAACTACAAAATGCATGAATGAAATTCAGATCTACTGTTTCACTTATGACAACTACTGCCTTACAGTACTGGAATTTCATGTACAGTTGCAATTTAGACAACAATAATAGGCAACACAGTTAATCATTTTCAGAGTAACAGAGGGAGAAAGGATATTAAATTTTTCTAAGAAAACTATTTTTAATATGCAGTTGGTTTTATCACCAAATTGTATAACAGTCCAATTTAGTAATTCATTTCTATTTTTAAATAAAATCTGTAAACTGGATCTCATAATAAAACCTTCAGAACTAGTTACCTAATGGATAATGGCATGCTAGTTATCCTAGTAAAGCTATCAGAGCTGGCAGAATAAAATCCCCAAAACATTTGAAAGATATGTCTTAAGGAGATTTTCCTTTTCTCATAGTGGTGGTGTACAGAGTACTTTTACACAAAGGAAAGATCAAAACGAAATGATATAGTATATTTTGTTAGAGGAAAATAATTATATAAAATTCAACTTCATTTCCTATTCATAAGTATAAAGAAATTGTGAGGTGAGTTATATGCAACCACCTCAGTTATTTGACCAAAAAGAAATATCTTAAAAAGAACTATGGTAAGAAAATATGCCATAGCTCTTTTAAAAAATAATCCTATTCTCTTGTTTACAAACAGGTAATGCTCTAACGTTTTCTGAGACCAAAAAGTAACTAGCATATGAAAATCATTTTCCCACAGAATCGCAAACATGAGTGTCCTGGTTAGTGCCCAAGAGCTTATTGAGTATGACTAATTTTGAAACTATTTATAGTAGCCTAAGTCCTGGCAACAGCAATGATAAGGGTAGAAAGCATTTCTCCATTAACCTTGAGTGCACAACTACCCATATACAAGACAGTAAAGTCTGGAGTTTATCCCTACTGCCATGACAATGCTATGTGGACTAGCCATAAAAGTTCAGCAATTAATCAGATCCACATATAGGTCAGTTACTACATGTCCTCCTTGCTGCTCTACCAATAGAAATTATCATCTCTATTTCATTTGTAAATAATATGCATATGGAATAAAATTCATCCAAGTTCAAATAGTTGGTACAGCCTAATTTGTCTCATTTAAAAGATCTTTGTGTTTTTATTGTGCTTTACTCTTTTGGGACTCTACCAGCCCCAGCACATAGATATGCTCTAGTCCTCTGAAAAGTCTAAACCTTTGGAGGCCTTACCACAACTGTCATCTCAAACTTGCAGTGTGCACCATAGTAATCTCTGCTCCAAACGTATCCATTTCCTTTGTCTTAACCCAGCCTCCACGTCGTGTGTGTGTGTGTGTGTGTGTGTGTGTGTGTGTGTGTGTGACGAAGTGAAGCATCAGACTGCAGAGTATCCTTCATGTCTGAAAAGACAATAGGTGGTAACCCCACCTAAAATCTGCTCCTCAGGTCACCTCACTTTAGTTCTTTTGTATTATTTCTGTTAGAGGTTGAGGTAAAAACTTGGAACAGTGACAAGAATCACAGCTAATAGAATTAGAAGAAAATGGAAAATCACGTGGTTCCCCTTCATAATTGTTACTTTTTTTTTCTTCCCTTCGAGAATTTTTGGCTTCAAGCTTTTGAGCTGTCCTTTACTCTAGGGGTTACTATTAAACCAGGTGAGGAATTCTCAATGGCTCCTCTGAACTGTGGGCTGAGAATCTCTGAATGGTGACTGCCCTGTGTGTTCCTGTTTGTTCAGAAAAATTTCCTACTAAACTAACCACACTCTAGGCTGGTGAGGATATGGATATCTACAAAACCAAGACTCACAAAACTCTGATGGATCTCCAAGGAAACTGCAAGGTAGCTGGCTTCTTGTGATCAAGCACCTGGCAGCTTCCAGCACCGTCTTGATGGGCCCGTGCAACTATGTGTTATGTCACCTACTGAGCTGCCAGAGGTCTCTCCCCTTCAAAAGACTCAACTTCCACAATTAGTGTGAGCTCTGCGTGAGCTAGTTATGGAATACATTAGGTCCCCGATGCCTCATGGAGCTAATTACACCTTTCTCCACTTTTTCCAGGGCTCCAGATTATGCTTTTAGTGTACATTAACGAAAGTCTCACAATCTTATGGCTCTGACTGCAACGGGCAGCATGGCCATACCTCAGGGCCCAATTCCAACGATTTTTTTGGCCCCATTTTAATGATTTTCCAAAGCAAAAGACAAATTGTCTGCATTCTGAAAATTGTACTTTAGAAAGAATTTCTTACCTTCCTATTCCTGAATGTGCCTCATTCTAATCTTTAAGCATAAGAAATTTTTTCCTTGGTATTAACATTATTTAGAATTTTATTTGCATTTACTTGGCCAAGTTATAAATAAATTCCAACACTTATATCATGCTGTTTCTTTACCTGCAATAATAAATTTGTTTCACTTAATAAAATAAGAAATGAGGTGAAGTCAAGCGGTGTAACTATTAAGAACATACTCTGAGCAGGTGGTGAGGGACGGCCATGCCTCTAGCCAGTATCCAATGTCAGTTATAGATTACACATTCTAGACAACTTGAAATGTAAATAGTACTTATTTTTTTAATCTTTGACTTCCATGTATAACCAGAAAATCTGGACTGGACTTTGGTTTCTCTTACTCGCCTCTCTTTGCTGGAAGGCCTTCCCTGTTGGGCCTTCTTGTCTTCAGCCACTTTTTTCCAGTTCAATACTGCTGGCCTACAGACCATGAATAAATATTTGTTGAATTTGTTTTGGAACCTGAACAAGGAAATTTGTCATATCTGGAGAAATAATACAAATTCAAATATGAGGAAGTTAGCTGAAGAAGAGTTGATCATGTAATGGTAATTATGCCAGATAGCTTAAAATGATTGCTTTATATTTTTCCAACTCTCTCCTAGAAGCTTTAATGATATAAACTCATTTTAGAATAGTTCAATCAACATGAAATCAAGCTCCATGACCTCTATTTGACAGGTAAGTAAACTGAGGCTCTGAGAAGTCAGGTAACATATCCACAGCCACATAGTTATCCCAGTGAAATACATACGTAATAGCTATCAGCTGTGGACATATTTCATGGGGATTAATATGCATGTGTATGCAATGCCAATATCAATGCCTTTGTGTCCCTTGTGATTTTATTCTTTATATTTAATGTATTAAATATGAGAATTTCAAGAGTCTCTAAATTTTCTTTAGGGTTAATGTTGAACCAGATACAAGTCACATGTATCTCAAGAAAATCTGTCGTTCAGATTTGGGTGTTGACTGAAACCCTAGAAGAGGGAAAGGAATGACTTTCCAAACTGAAGATCCAAGAGACTTGAAAGTAAAAGGAGAGGGGATCTAGGGAAGCTATAATCTTACTAAAGATTTTTAGATACCCTAAAAGTAGAATTAACAATGTGGTTTTTTTCTTTGTTCAGCTAACATTCATCTGACCAAGACTATACAGTCATGGAAATCTTAAGAAATCCTTATTAGACAAAGCAAATATTATTCTAAATTAATATATGAAAAAACCAAGCTTTATCTGCTCAGATTTGCATAGCTACACTGCAGTAAAGCTAAGACTCAAACAAGGATATATTTAACTATGAAACCTAACCTTTTATGGGTGTACTGTTGTTGAATGTTGTTTTTAGCTTATTTATGTATATATTTAATTCTATTAACGTTAGTGCCATTTTTGTCAATAATTTTTTAAAAGCCCATGGAATGTGGATCTGAAATCAGCTTAGTTTGTTTGCTAGCTCATATCTCAGTGCTGCGTATGTGGTGACACTTCGCAAGTATCTCATGATGCATGCCTTTGAGTGCAGTTAAATACCATTGGATCATTCTCAGTCACATGCGCATGAGTTACAAACACTGATTTTCTTTTCTGCTACCTCTTTGCTCCTACCCAAAGCAAATAGATTAACAAGCATCAAAAGAAATTAGATAGTCGACACCAGTATGGAAATTTGCAAACTCTGACCTGAGAAAAATCTCCACACAGAAAACAATATCTGAGTGGGTGGCATAATAGAAATCCTTCCTTCCTGAATGTCTTCCCATAGTTCATTCCATACTTATTAGAAGGGATTATTGACACTTCCAGAAGATACAATTCAGGAACCCTGATAGCAAATTAACTTTGGTATTAAGGATAATTGAAGCTAGCTGCTACTCTGAGTCCTTGGGCAGCTTAATTTTCATTTTAACTTTCAGTATGTTGGACACTATTATTAATCTACTTTCTTTTTATATAGCAAAAAAATTCACATATATTTCTCTTTTGTTTTTATCTTTGGAAAGAAATGTCCCCCAAATTAAGCTACATGATAATGTAGAAATGCTTAAAAAAGACTTTTAAATCTTGCAACTATTTGGAGGGGTAAGATATTTTCAAAGTTATAATTTTTTATCAAGCAAGCATTAACTCATGTTTTATTTTATCTAACTATACATTTTGAGAAATAGTACTAACAAGGTGTGTTATTTTTCTCAAACGAAATTCTTCCCAATGAAATTCAACTGCAATAGTCATTTAGAAATTTGATAATGCTCTCTTGTATGAGTATTAGGAATATTTGAAACCCCATTGCATATAAATTATATCGTGGAAAAGCTGTATAAATATTCTATTATGGCACACGGTGTTCTAAGGATCTGTCAGGATTTCCTTTATATACTCCATTTTGAGTGGTCTATAAATCAGTTGTAAAAATTCATGTTGGGCTGAATCTCAGCACAAAAAGCCTTCTCCAGAGGCAAATGCTTTTTTAAAAGTGTGGTTTGAATTATGTTGGTCATTTTTAAGTTATAGAAGTGCAGAAAATGTATTTGTGGTTTTGAAGGAGAGAGATTTTTTCCATTTTTATAACTCATTAAGAAACTTTACAGGCCTTTAGACGATTTTGTGGTTTAGTTCTTCTCAGGTTTTTTTCCCCAAAGCAATATTAAAACTTGAATGGTGTCCACAATGTATCCAGTGATTACTGTTATGAATACAAATGTGTGTGGGGAGATAGAGAGATAGATAGATGATAGATAGATAGATAAATGTTAGGTAGATAGATAGATAAGTGATGGATAGATTGATAGACAGATAGATGATGGATAGATAGATAGATGATAGATAGACAGACAGACAGACAGACAGACAGACAGGCAGGCAGACAGATAATTTTTTTAACCAGGAGACGTTCCAAAAATAAGATTTACGTAGAAGATTGGGCTTATCTGTTGCCTATTTTTTGCCCTTAGTATCAAATTCAATTAGGTTTAACAAAATAATCCATTGCCTAACTATAGTTCAAAATGTATGGATTTTAATTGTAAAGCTATTTCTTAATTAATAGAAAAATCCATTAGGTTAAGTTCTGCTTCTTTTATGGAATCTTTAACGCTGTGAGGTCCTGAGATGATTTCTTGTAACACGTAAAGCAAGGAGCAACACTCTTAAAAGATGTTCATTGATTATAGTCTCACCTTTAGAAGTTTTAAATTTGTTTATGTTTATGTTAGAAATTACTTTGCTGAACAGCATTGAATTATTTTGCAGATATGGCTAACGTGGTGCAAAATTCAGTTATTATTTTCACACAAGTAGAGATTATGACTATATTATCTCAGTACCGTGAGTAAAAATCTAAGTGTTGATTTGGGCTAAGAAATTGATGCAACTTATGAAGTTGATTAAACTACCTTTTCAAATAACTGTACAGAGAAATAAAATAGAAATATTTTGTGTATTTGAATTGGCTGAACCTATGCAAAATTTAGCATTAGAACAATACATTTAATAATTATAATCTGTTATACATATGAAAACATTAAATGATTAACAATTTCCCAACATTGCATTTTATTTTGTAATTAAATTTTTCTGAATTGGATTCTGGATACCTTACTTCTAATACAATTCTCTCTTCATTATATTGCTTCTGCTGCTGTTATTGAAATCTTTGGGTTTACTAACAGTTAGGATGAATCACTCAGAGGCTCATCAGGTGCCTCCCTGTGGACAGAGCAGCAATGTGGATTTTCCCTCCAGGACCCTGTGAGGAGCAGAAGAGGTCTAACTACCTTCGCGTGTTTCAGCTGCTAACCTAGAGTCATGGAAATCAGCTCACCCTCCACTGTAGAGAGAGCTGGAAGTCAGTGGGGTTCCTCTTTTTTTCTTTTCTTTTTTAAATTAATAAGAAAGCAGGGTTACTAATGAAGGGTCACATCCCAAATCTCTAATCTATGTATCTGAGTATCTTTATTTCTATTTGGGTCATTTTTTATTGTATTGAATTCACTTTTACTAAATTATACTGATTTGTATCCCATATTGTTGCATTGTTACAATAAGAACATTTTATATGTAATTTATACATCCCTCATATGCATCCATCCTTCTATCAGTATATCATTAAAGCCATACCTATTACTGTTTAGCTTAACAAAACTTACTCCAAACATCTTTGTATGACTGAAATGGTCAATAAAATGTTTGTTATGACATTTGAAGGAAGTTTACAAATTTCTGAGCACTAAGTATATATTAAAATACAGTTTTATGTTGGTCAAAATGTTTCACTGTATATACATTTAAAGGCTACCAAAAGTAAGTATATATCCAATGTCACAAAAGTTTTTACATGTTTAAAATTAATTTATACCTCATCAAGCAAATAATACAGACATTGCTCTTTCCCCATCCGTCCATTATACTATAATCATAATTTTCCTCACATTGGAGAAGTAATTCCACCATGCTCTTTTTGAATAACATTGACCTTGTTAAAATCTGACACCAATGTTTTTACACAGCAAGCAGTATATTTTTAATAGAAAAGCTATGTTTTACAACATGTGCAGTAAATAATGAGATAAATTTTTAAAGTAATGAATAAGAAGAATGCATAATAGACTCTCACCTTGATTTCATCTTTAAGCAGCCTTTCTTCTGTCTACTAGAAACTTCTTCCCGTGGCTTTTCAGGCTCTGGCTCTTGTTCTTTCTTTTGACAAAGCAATATATAATTTGTGCCATTATTATTTGACCAGAATGTGCCAATAGAAGTTTCATAACGTATACAAAACTCAACTTTACTGCCATCTTTTTGATATGGAGGAACCAATGAAATCTTAAAGGAGAACTGGTCGGTTTCACCATCACATGAATTGGGAACATATTCAGCTAAAATGTCATAATATGTTTGCCAGTCATCTAAGGACATTCTCACATATACTAACTTCTCAAAAGAAACATTCAAAACTCGAATAATACCCTTCATACTCGTTGACCCAGGAGGATACTCAGTTGACTCCAGTATTGCTTTCCGTACTTGAAGCTGTTGCATAAGATCTTCTTTTGAAGAGGGCAGGTCAAATAGTGGAGATAAAATATATTCTTCTGTGTGAAAAATATCCTTCCTTAACTCAAAATCTGCGGAAACACTGGGTAATTCCCAAGAATCGAATTCTTTAATGGATACAAGATTGAATCCAAAGTTGTCAGCAAATGAAACTCTTCTGGTGCCTGAAGTTGGTGTGTCCAGGTACATGTCTTCGGAAGACTCAGAACTTCTTCTACTTGGTTGAGGAGAGAAGCCAGGTTTGAAGGTAGTTTTAACTTCTTCATCTTCACAAGCAGAATCAGATAAATTAGGAACTTCTAAAAAATTATCTTTGCTAATCTGACTAGGTACTTCAGCAGGCTCCATTGGGCTCTCTGATATCAAATAAGAGAGAACTGTACAGCTAGTAGGAGCTGACATTTGAGATATGGAGGCTTAAAATAAGTGTAGTGTTACAGTTGACATTGCAAAAAGAGTCAGCCCTATAAATAGGCCCAAAGGCGTGCAAACTATGCCAGCCTGCCTCCAATGGCCTTTAATATGATAGCATCCATGGCACTCTTGCCAGTATGTTTCAGATTTAACATTTACTTTTTAAAGTTTCGTTTGTTTATGAGCTGACTTCCAGAGAGATATTTCAAAATTATTTTTCACTGTTAGAAATTCTATAAGTTAAGGATACAAAAATTATGATAATCAGTAGATATTAAAAGCAGAGACTTAGAACATTTTCAGAAGGAAACAAAAGTAGCAAACAGTACTGAGAATGGAGCTCAAATTCAATCAATCTACAGGGCAGTCAAGGGTGGAAAAGGAAATATAAAAACATCTATGGGCATGCAGAGGTACGAAGCCTGCTAATAATGATAGCTACCACTATTGAAGCCTTAGAATGCAAAAACGTATGGTATAAGAGGATTCAATGGGGTGCTGAAGATTTGGAAGAGTGAAGCATGATTTTGATGAGGAAGGTAATATTTTACATGAACTATGAAGAGGAGGCAGAATGTACAGATGCCAGGTTGGAAGGAAGTAGATTTTCCAGGAGAAAGAACCAGCCTGAGCCAAGATCTAGAACACATAGACAACCAAATCTGTTATTTTAAACATCAGTCAGTTTCATTTCATTAAGCCGTGAGGCAATACAGCCAGTCATGTGTCACTGACTTGAAATTGGAAGTTTACAAAGGTGGGTCCGATCTAGGAAGAAAACATGAAAATATTCATCTTTGGCAAATTGCCATCTTCTGCACACAACATGAAAGTGGAGTTGTATCGTGGAGTTCAATATGCATTTTAAAGCATAATCAGCCTGTTTGGACTCTCACACATTTTTTGTGCTAATGGGGAACCTTCTTAGGGATGCCAATTTGGTAAAAGCTATAAAAATTTTAAATGAATGATATTACTCAGAAACTTCCCTGCTAGAGATCTATCTTGTTGGTACTGAAAGTGTACAAAAAAAAAAGAAAGAAAGAATACAAAGATAAATGTAGATATATGTTCATAAAAAAATGTTTGTTTAAAATCTTTAGAGACTAGGGCCGGTGAGAAAACTCAGTGGACTAAGTGCTTGCTTAGGCAAGCACAGGGACCAGGGTTCAATACCCAGCACCACATGCCATGCCAACCCCACCCTTGGGCACACTGAGTTGGCCAGTGCAAGATAGGTAGTGGTGGAGCACACCTATAATCCCAATGTTGTGGAGGCTGAAAACAGGAGGATCACTATGAGTCCAAGCTGTATAGTGAGACTCTGTAAAAAATACATAAATTAAAAAATATCCTTAGAAACTATGTAAATGTCTATCAATGGCAAACTGGCTAGGTAATGTTATATACTCTTTCATTACAATGTCTCACATTTGTCACAAGATATCAAGTGGGATTCATGTGCTGCTATGGGAAAAATAACTACAATAAGTAGCTAAATAAAAAAAATCTGCACAAATAGGTACATAGACAATTCCTAGTAAGACACAGAAAAAAATGTCCATAGTGCTTACCTCTAACATTAGAAGTTGGAGGCTTGATACCAGGGAAAAGATACATTTCAATGTATTGTCTTCCATGGTATTTGAAATGTCAGACATGAGTATTATTATTTTTTAAAATATCTATAAATTGATTATATTACATTCAAAAACTAAAGTTCCAGTGGTGATAAACTAGTTTTTGAAAAGAATAGCATTCAATGGCATAATTAAAAAAAAAAAAACTTTACAAATATGTTATAACATATTGGGTCATTTGCATCACATAAAGTAGTATATGGAGAATTCATTTTTCAAAATTAAAAATAAGTGTTATTTCAGAGGACAAGGACATAATATTATCTGAACTTGCCTCAATCACACAGCTCGAATGGGTGGGATGATGTGAATTGCCCAAAAAGGGCGAATGACTATCCCCTTGCGGGGTGGATGACATAGTTCAAGGCAGCTAAAATGCATCCTGATGTAATCATGAAAATTAGCAACGAATACGTCACAAAACCTGTAAAATAATCCGTAAGGACACATAAGTAATAAAATGATGGACACCAAGTAACGAGGCTACCATGTAACTGGACATGTGAAGGAGATGAAGATCCCTGGGTGCCTGGACTCACTCTGCTGTTCAGTATGGAAGACCCCGAGAGAGCTGCTGGGATCACGTCAACCTCAGTTCTGTTCATTCCAGTGTGATGTTGGTACTCAAGGTGCTTGTGGCACGACTGGCAAAGCCCATACAACCATAGCAGTCGCTATTTTTTATCCTATATATGTCTTTGAAAGCCTGGTTCCTGAGGTATATTAAATATATAAATGCCGGTCTTTAGATGACAGAGAGTAGAAAACTACACATATAGTGTTAAGAAATTATGTGCAGTTTGTTTCACTTTTGTCCTTGTCAAAGATTATAGGATACAACATTTTTGACTTAGAAAACATAAAATCTACATTAGAAAATGATCCTTTATCGGGTCTAAACTTTGCCCTTTTTAGTGTGTCTCTTTATGTACAGCACTCCTATGATCTGTGGTAATCTCTGCCTTTTGCTTTGAATCTATAAATTCAACAGAACTGGAGACAGCCGACATCCCCCGAGACCCCCACTTAGCTGAAGCACAATGACTTCATCTTTTCAAGCTGTTCTCACACATCAGCCCTCCAGTGCTTCTCCATCACTTTGTTATCCTTCCATGGGTGTCTTTCAGCTTTCCTTTATCTTTCTGTTAATGCCTGCCTCCTGACAAAAGGCAAGATCATGGATCAAATGTCTTGGAGCAAAGAAAAACCACTACGGACTCACTCTTCAGACTTGATGCTTGTATGGAGTTAAAATCAACAATTCCTTCCTTGATTTCTGTTTCGTTTTCTATAATGCATTTCATACAGGATCTCACTACACAGCTTGGATTCATAGATCCTCCTGTTTTCAGCCTCCCCCGTGCTGGGATTATAGGAGTGCCACTATGCCCAGTCTCTATCACCAGCTCAGGGCACCCAGGGGTGGGGCTGATGGGTCACGTGGTGCCAGGAACCAAACCCTGGTCCCTGTGCTGGCCTAAACCATCACTTAGTCTGCCGAGCTGTCTTGCCAGACCTCCTTGATTGATTTCTATATCACAGATCACTCCAAAATCCTATTTTCTCATACCCGCTACTATACCCACCTCAATTTCAATACAACTTTTAGCACACTCTTCCTCAGCTGCTTCCATATATTGTTGTTAGCAGAATGAGATTGTTTTTCTTTTTTACAAATTCAGATTAAAGTGTTTTTACCCCCCTCTCTTCATTAACCAAAGATTCTCAAAGGTACTTTTAACACAAATATCAGATCAGTCAAGATGCCAGTAAGCAGAACATAGACAGCATGCTCAAATAAGATAACTCCAAGAGGGTTTATTTACATGGGTCTATTTATAAAGTGTAAATACAGAAAAGCCACAAGGAATCGTGTGACACCATGAGGTTAGTGGCTTTAGAGATACTATCATTTCTCAAGGGAGAGGAAGGGGGAAAAATTATCAGAACTTAAAAGCGGAAAGTGACATAAAGAGTTTATTGGTTAGAAACCTGGTGGGAGGACACAGCCAGCTTGCGGTGAACCTTGCCAGGGAGAGCCTAGCAGGATAGACATACTGAATTCACTCCCCTTTCCTATGATGCTCACCAGGATTACCCATTAGTCAGAGGACAGGGGAGTTATAGTTATTCAGTTAGGCTCCTGGAGGACATAGCAGAATGGGAAAGGATGACAGGAATAGCCACTAGATTTTAAAGAGAAAATAGAAGCTATCAAGGATGAACAATGCATTTGTATACTGCATTCAGTATTACACATATTGCATAAATATATGCAGATCTTGAATTGTGTGTGTTCCTTTATATATAGTGTGATTGAAATATGGGGCAATTAATTAATTTTTTTAAATGTATTACTCTAAAAGACACACTGCTATTGATCTCCCTCAAAACAGTCCTTTCTCCTGCTAACAAGTTATCACATCCTTTTTGCCACTTTTTGAAGCAGTTCTGGGAGTTCTCTGTTGTATCTTTATGAAGCATTATAAAAACTATAGCGCATCCGAGGTAACAGCACTAGTGTGCCTTCATCCAGCGTACTGACAAAGTCCGGCACCCTGCAGTTTCTGGCTCTTTCCCAAAGTCTTAAATCACCAGGAAAGGTAAATATTTGAATAGGACATGGAGGCAACCACACCAGGTGCTGGCTGACATGAAAGAAGACTTCCAGAGCTGCCTCAGAGCACAGTAGGAATGATGGGATAAACATATCGCAAGTGAGCAGTATATGGAAGGGGCAGCGAGGGCTGTTGGCCCACTCGGGGGCCCTAAGGGAGCCTTTTATGGATGAGCTCCAAAGGTTAAAGAATGTAGGTATTGGAACACATCAGAAACAACAACAGGCAGCATGGAGCAGAGTTGAGTACAAGAGGGCCACCTGCATCTTTATTGTGTAATGCTTGTACACGTTGTCATCTCATATTTATATTCTTTTGTTTTTCTTGTACTGGGAATTGAACTCACTACCTCTTGCATGACAAGCAGGCATCGTGCTGCTGAGCTATATCCCCAGCCTATATCCCTATGTAGCACTGCAACCAGCACATGCATGGCTTGTAAGTCATGGTTATATAACTGTATCCCATGGTGCACCTGTCCCAGACAAGCAAGGTACACCCTCAGGTGGACTTAGACACCCCTGAGCTTTGAAGCAGTCTGAGTGGCTCCCACTTCCCACCCCCTCAAAGTCAAGGAGGTATAAATGTAACATTCTATATGCAACAGGGCACAAGTATCTCCTTGCCTGGTAGTTAACAAACCATGATGTGGTTTTACGAAACCACCTTTTCTCATTTGAACAGTTTCATCTACAAGCAGCATCAGAGCCTGACACATAACATTCAAGACCTGGATCATATAATGCACAGGCTTCAACCTGGAGAGCTAAGTGTATGGTCTCTGCCCCTGACGATGTCCTATTCCTAGCGGCATCTCACATGTAGCAGTTATATTGTCAATCAAGCACTTCCCGCTGGTCAACCAAGACAATACTCAGTCAAGACATCTGCTGAGTCATCTCCCAGAAAGAGCAGGGGCTTATGTCCTGAACCAGGATATCTGACATGGTCAGTTTTAGGGCCTTGCTCACACATATCTTACCATGGGTTGGCCCCCCAAAAAGGACAGGGCTCTATACTTATTTATTTATTTAATGTATTTAGGACAGAGTCTATAGGATCTACAGGGTCTTACTATATAGATCAGACTTGTAGTGATCCTCCTGTGTTCAGCCTCCCAAACACTGAGATTGTACAGGAGTGCGCCACCACACCCAGGCTCAATGCTATCTCAGTGTGCCCAGTGCGTGGGGCCTGTACGGTACTCCAGGGATCGAACCTTGGCTGCTGCGCTCTGCCTAAAGAAGGCACTTTATTCTCCTGAGCTATCTGGCTGGCCCAGCCCTGATTTTAAACCAGAGTACTTCTAGGCTAGGGAGGCAGGGCAACAGTCTAAGTGCCTGCCTGGCAAGCACAGAGACCCGAGTTAGATCCCTGGTACTGCATGCTATGAGGGCCACAGAATCCCAGGCATGCCACGCTACTGCTGACACTGAGTGTGGGGCACACACCAACCCCAGTGCTGGGGAGGCTGAGACAGGAGGATCACTATGAGTCTGAACTACATAGCAAGATCCTGTATCAAATAAATGCATTTTTAAAAAAATTGAGTACTTTCATACTAGGCTGGAGGTCAACTGCTGTTCATTATGGGGCTTGGGTCACAGCTGGACCACCAGTATATTCAGTGTCATCCAGAGGCCACTCTTTCCCTGTCATATAAGGAAGAGAGATCATGCCTGTGTCATCCTCCTGGACACATTCCTCAGCTAGGTACATCACAGGTTCCCAAACTGCTGCCTGTTCAGCTGCCAACAAGCTCGCCAAGAAAGAGGCCCGCTGTTAGAGGGAGACCCCCCAACACATGAGAGCTGGGCCTATGCCACGCCACACTTAGGGTGGGTAGCCACATCCACACCTGGCCTTTCAGCTGTTCTGTGATTCTTTGTATGCATTAGAGCAGTGCACAATGCCGCTATTTCTCAATCAGGGAAAATCAGCTCTCAGCTCCCTTCCACAACTGAAAAAAAAACTCAGTAAGGTACATGCTTCTCCTGTTTCTGTCGTAGGCCACAGCCAAATCTATTGTCATCCACACTGATCATTAGGACAAATGGCATGCTAGGGTCAATGATTCCTAGAGCTAGCACCTATGCAACAGCTCTCCTTGAGTCCTGAAAAGCAGTTTCCACTGCATCTGTCTAGCTCCATGTTGTGTCCCTTTGGGTCATTTGGCATAAAGGACACAGTAGAGCATCTATGTGCAGTACATCTGCCCAAAATATAGCAGCGCCACTTCTTCTTGTCTCCCGGGGGCTGCTTTGGTCTTCTGACCCTGGCCCAGCAGCCAGTATTGCTGCTCAGGGCGTAATTGCCTCTACAGAGTCAGCAACACATCCAAAAGCTGTCATCTAACTTATCTGTGTCTAGGTCAGCAGCCTGTAGATGCATCCAGGTCTGGTGCTGACCTACCTTCAGGGGCCCTACAGCCTGTCCTTGGGGGTGATGGACCCCTCATTTGGGCACCTTTGTCTCCTTTGCTGATACAGTATTTATAGATCTCCTCGCCTTACCTTGGTACTTCATTTCCATGCCTCCAAGCCTGGCCAAGGCATCCACAGCATCATGGATTGAGTGATCTGTAAAGGGGGCTGAAAGTCTGCCACTGACTTAAAAGTGCTAGTTGCCCACTCACAGGGATCATATCCTTCACGGGCACCATTAGTAGTTCCTCATCTGGGGTATCTATGGTACTACAATGGGGAGGCATCACTTGCTACATGCCTACTTCATATAGCACAATTGTCTAGATAGCGACTTGCTCTGGCAGGCCACGTGGATTCTCCCAAACCAGACTGCTTCCATCAACCAATTAATCACAGTCTGATTACCTGCGTCTGGGGCCATGGCTCTGTACGTTCTGTCTTATAGGAGGGATGTTGTCTATGCTGATGTTTTGGGCCATCTCCTGTGGGCTTAAGTGCATGTTATCAGCCCCATCCCCCCCCCCC
>NDGM011056441.1:0-16240 GCA_002564305.1 Octomys mimax
AATGTTTATTGCCTACCCCTTTCTACTTTGAGAATTCTAATTATATGAATATAAGTTTCTTGAATTAGGCACAGAGTGAACTATTATCAGACTGATCTATACATTCTTTCTTCTTCATTTTTATTTTGCACTACTTTTATTGTACTCATTTAAGTTTGTGAATAATTTATTTACAATGTGCAATCTATTATTAGTCTCATGCTATGTATTCATTTCAGAAAAATTTCTCTAATATTTTTAAAGATAAAAAATAAAACTAAAAATATGTGCAGTACTGGGAAGGTAGCTCAGCATTTTAAGCTCCTGTTTGGCAAGAGCAAGGACCCGGGTTGGATCCCTGGTACCACATGCTATACCAGCTAAGCATTGTGTGACCCACTGAAACTGGGTATGGTGGTACACACCTATAATCCCAGCAGTGGGTAGAGTGAGATTAGGAAGATCCGTATGAGTCCAAGCTGCATAGTGAGACCCTATGCCAAATGAATAAATGAAACGTTTTTTATAAAAATCTTAAAAAGGTATGTGTATAAACAAAAAGAGAAAAGAAAACTGGAAGAGATGAAAACAGTCCACCCACCAAAAATTATCAATATCTCTTTAGAAGCTATGAAATATTGAGAAACTGAAGTAGCCAAGTTCTAACAAATAAGAAGCCTGCTCAGAAGAGATCTAGGATGTGCACATATTTTGTAATAAGATAGCGTTAACTCTTTCACAAAGTTCCCTAGAAGGGGCAACCAGCGTCAAACAGAATTTCAATATTTAGGGTTTTAAAGAATCTGTATGATAGTTGTCTATGGCCAAATGGGAAGGCAGGAGGGACTGAACACTAAGCATTCAGAAGGGGGAAATAAGTAATTTTAAGGAGTTCGTAATGCATTCAGGAGGCCTAGTATCTTTCAAGAAGGCCAAGTTCTTTCAAGAAGACACCTAGTAGAGGAGTACTTGGGTTAGGTGGTATTTCTAGTTGTAATTTTTTCTGGAATCCCCACACTGATTTTCAGTATCTTTTTTCCTGGCAGCCTCTCTAGAATTTATTATTTGATTTCCTGATGATTACTATTCTTTCTGGTATGAGACTAAATCTCAGTGTTAATTTAATTTTCATTTCTCTAATGGTCAGTGATGTTAAACAGTTTTTGAAATCAGAAGACCGTATATGAGTTACATACCTTTTTGGATTACAAATGGAATATATAAGTTGCATACATTTTTGGATTACAAATGGAATCAACTGGGGAGGTAAGTTGCAATATGAGAGAAATATGTATACACACAGGATGAACAGAAAACATTAACATATGGTACAAATAAAGAGAAACAGATTGATCAGGAATCTATTCAGTATTTGTCTGCTTGCTGATATATTATCTTCTGATTTTAAGAAAAAGTTACAAAGACAGTTACGTAAAAAAAGTAAAACAAGACAAACATGCAAAAAGTAACAACCATAGTCTTAAAAGACAATATATCTATTAAAACCAGAGTTTGAATTGACATAAAATTGTCATAAAATACATACTTAGAATTGTCACAAAGTGAATTTAAAATATCTATAGGTAAGTTATTAAAGCCTCTAATACAAATATCAGGCCTTATGCAGTGAAAAAGCGGGAAAATAATGGAAAAATGAAAATTCTAAAGAAGAACCAAAACTAAATGTTAAAAATCAAACCCATGTGAAAACTGCTTTTCGCTGAACAAAAATGAAAACAGTAGGAAATGTTTTAACAGAAACTTCAGAAACTGAAATACAACACAGCAGATTATCAAGAACTGTGGGGGCAATTACAAAAGGTGAGGTAGATATGCATGATGTATATCAGGAGAAAAATGAAAAAACTCATGGAAATATTATAGCTAAGAAAGTTTTTTTTAAAAAAATAAGAATGACATCAAGCAAAACAGCCACAAAACCCAGAGAACATCTAAGACAATAAATAACAACAACAAGAAAAATCTACATTTGGCATATATTATTCAAACTGCAAGAAACAAAAGATAAAAAGTTGACAGCACCAGGGATATGTGTGTGGGGGATAGATGGCATTAGGAGGCAAACAGCTTGGACAGGTAAGAATTTTATCATTGTTTCAAAGAAAAATCAAGAAAGTAAGAACAGAATGAAATAAAAGATTCAAGATACAGATATAAAAAAATAATCTTTAAAAGAGAGTTACAGAAAACAGAATAAAAATGTCATGCATATCATGACATATTAAAAGTTCTTGTGAAAGAAGGGAACAATTGATAAAGTTCAGATATTCACAGAAGTTTAACGAGAATGAAAGCAGTGGTTTCCAGTAAAGTATCTGAATGTCAAGAAGTAGGGAAGAGATTCACTGAAAAGATCTACAGAATTTTTTTTTGGTAGGGAGTGGAAATATTCCATTATAATATTCCAATATGCATTTCTTAGAATTCATGTAATTCCCTTGAAAAGTTTGAAAGGTTTATCTCTATAAATATTATCTCAATATGACTTTAGAATGTTTCCCTTTAATTCTGATATGAACCATGTGAGCCTTTCATTTTGCAATAACTAATTATACAAATATTAAGTTGAAATAACTCCAAAGACAAAATAAGAAGGTCTTAACAAGTATCCAAATACATTATTTCTGAGTAAAATGTATTTATCATTAATACTTGTGTTCACCAAAACTCAAATAAAGTGAGTTAAAATATATCTGTTCAGAAACTTAGACAGTTTTATACTTAAGAGCAAGGTGGATTTTAAACATGTTTTAAATTTAAAAAAACAAAAAACAAACTCAAGATGATAGACATTCTATAGTAGCTATTACATTGCACACCGTTGTGATCAGTGTAGTTGCTTTAGTGTAGATTGCATGTATGTATATGTGCTGCCGAAGCGAGCACATAGGTATACATATGTAAAACTGGTCAAATTATAAATTTAAACATTAACTGCTACCTTCACAAAATCTATAGAAATTGATAGCACAATCATTATAGCTATTCTGCATATATGCACACATAATTTTAAAATTATTTTTTTGCGAAAGAAGTAGCAATGAGTATCAAAACAGGTTAGTAGTACAGTTACAATAATTAATACATTGCATATTGATGTCTTTGTAGATTTTCCTAGTACAAGTTACAGATGTGATATCTTGTCTAAACACCATTAGTTCAAAACTTTTTTTTCATTGAACTAAGAGAAAGTATCTGTACATCTATGCTATTTTGTATATACAGATATATATCATTTTCCACTACAAAATGGTCCTTCATTTATATCCCCTTTTTTGTTTACTTTTGTCACAGATGTGCATTCCATTGCCATTCATGTATTGTAAGTGTATGAATTCAGCAGATTAATTGAATATAGTCCAGTAGTCTATAATAGTAGTGGGTTATCTGCCTGACTGACAATGTCAGAAGTTGTTGATTTGAGCTCTTACAGCTCCGCATATTAATATGGATTGACTTTTTATACCACATTTTTATACTTTTCTGCTGGATGGTTAAGACCAAAATAAAATAAGACCTATGTAACAAAATATGTAACTTTTGTATCTGACAAAGTCAGTCAAATCCCCTCAGGACTTACCTTAAACCCAATAATTTTTACCTTTTTTTAAGTTTTCTTTCTCCTCTCTCTCACCTCAATTGTTTCTTCCTTTTGTTATGTTTCTATTCCCTTCACAATGTATATATTGTATCTTTCAGATTTTATTAATTCTTTCAGTTTCTTATGGTAGGAGACAATATGATGTTTACACATGTGGGTCTGATTTACTTCACTTAAGAGTATATGTTGTATGTTATCAGTTGGAGCTGAGAGAAATGACAGGAAGACTGGATTAATACATCCTCAGACATGTCACAAGCTTAGTCTTGCTCTGTGAGCCCTGAGCCACCAAAACTTCTCACATTTATTGATGGCAATAAACAGGCTAATGAATGTGTATAACTCCTGCATTTTGGCATTGACCAAGCTATAAATTTACATATCACTAGTTAGCATTGTCCCAAGTAAAAGAACAGCGACCAGACAGGGTGTCTCCGGAGTTTGATGTTTCCTTTAGCCTGATTTGCGGGAATTACATGGGATGACACATTCCCTCAGTTCTTTGATCCTTGCTCCCTAGAAACAGTAGGCTTCTGGCTCATTTCTGAGTATAACCTCCATTGACCTACACAAGCCTCAAGTCTATCTTTCTTTATAGCTGAGCAATATTCCATTGTGTTAAAATCCAAAATCTTTTTTTTATCTTTTCCTCAGTCGAAGGGCATTTCAGTTGTTTCCAACATTTAGCCATGACACAGTTATAAATGTGAGTGCACATATATCGCTGTGGTATGATGTTTTCAGTTCTTCTAGAGAAAAACCAGAAGGAGACTACTGGGTTGAATGGGTTTTTTAATCCTAGATTTTTGAGGAATCTCCACAGTGATTACCACACACTGCTACAACCTCTGTAAAATTTCTCAAAGAGTTTCTCTTTTTTAAGAGGGAGACATTCTTTTACTCCAAGTTTAAGATGCCAGGCACTAAACAGTAATACCCAAGAGAATCCTGGATACAGCAGTTAGTATAATAGACTTTAGCAATTATTACTTGTGGTTTGCAGTTGATGAAAGCAGCCTAGCATTTATTACAGGAGGAGATGCTATCATCACACCTATAACTGCATAAGCAACATGGAAAATATTTTTAAATTCATGATATATTTAGGAGATAACATTTAAAATCCATTGGAAGTCAATGAACTATGTAGAAAAAAATTCAGACCACAATATTTAATCTTCTCAGTGTACTGAGTCTGGTCTATAGAGCTATGCTCATCACTTTCTTAGTGACTTGACAAATTATTGACACCTGCAGCTCAAGGGAAGAGAAGTTTATTTTGGCTCCCATTTTAGAGGCTCCAGTGCTGGCATGATCTGTGATATAGTGGAAGGGTCTGGGCCAAGGAAAGCTGTTCTAACCATGGCTGCCAGAAAGAAAAAAGCAAAGCGAGGTAGCAGCACAGCTGCAGTCCAGTGTCCACAGTGGTCCTTCACCTGCGGCCTCCACTGTGGTCACCAGGGTGGAGCCACCCCACCCAAGGTCAGCACACAGCACCTTTATAAGAAAGTAGCCATGTGGGAACCACTGCTGCAGTGTGATCCTCAAAAGAAAAGTGGATGCAAGGACAAATATAGTTCTGCAGAACCATAAATTGTCATAATTTGTTATGGGCCATAGTTAACTGATGTGAGTAAAGAACATACTACTAATTGTATTAGTGATAACATATTTTTAAAAATTCTTTATAAAATGTCACAAATGTTTCAGAGTGCATTCAGTAAAAAATGAGATAATGTTTTGAAACTGTAACAAACTGCTGAAGTAACCTTCATATTTGAAATGTGGAAGTATTTGAATCTTTGCATATTAACATGGAGTAAATTGTTGCATTATAATTTTCCCTAGGGCCAATAATGCCTCCCCAAAACTGGGCCACCAAGGGCAGACCGCACCCTCTGTCCCCACTCCATCTGAAAGGGGAAGAGGAGGGAGAGACATTTTCAGGTCACATCCCGAGTGACACATTCCTCTGACCAGTTCCATGTCACAGCAAGGATCTTTCTATAGCCCCCATCCCACCCCATCCCCATTATCCAGTCATCTGCCATAGCCATGGCCTCTCTGTGCTTGACACGTTTGTTCTCTCTGTGTGGGAGGATGTCTAGTTTTAAATTATAACAAAGGCTAAAGAGCACACATTTGTGTGCACTAGATCTAAAACCATGCTTTTATCAGTTTTTCTCATCTCTGACAATTCCTTGGCGTGAGAAGGACCTGTAATGAGTGCACCTTGCTGCGCCTCCATCCAGTGCCTCCAAATCTTCCCATCATCTTCAAGTCAAGCTCTCTCTCACTTCATCACTCAGAAAATGAGAAAACCGACAGAAAACTCCTAGAGCTTCCTACTCTGGAAAACATGAGTTCACAATGAAGCCTAGAGTTTAGTTGGTCTTTGTTCTTTAATCTAAAAACCTCAATATTCTTAACCTTCATCCACTTAAAGTTATTTTTTCTGGTGTTCTCTTTATGGCCTACTAAATCATCATAGCAGCATGAATGAGCAGCCATACTACTCTTTCACAGTTTTACATAAAATCACAATTTATTTTAAGTTTAAAAAAAAAACAAACATGGTGATACACATGATTACACATGCAAATCCAGCACTCTGGAGGCTGAGGTAGGAGGATCCCTATGACTTTAAGGCCACCTTGGATTACATAGAGCACTCAAAGTCAGTTAGACCTACATAATGAGACCCCATCTCAAGCCCCACTACCCCAAAAATACATTCTCCTTTCTTAATATATTTTTATATATTCCTTATTTTACATTTACAAGAAGATTTTCTTCTAAAAGGCCTTTTTAATTCTCAGCTCTATAAGGATACAATTTACAAATAAAACTTAAATATTTTATGATTCAAAATTTGAATTATCTACACTAATTGCATTTTCTCTTGCCATCTCTATTTCTCTTCAGTTACATTAATCTCCAAGCCATCTAGAGGGAGATCTTTGAAAGGCAGCCATGGTCTTGATCAGTTCACCCTCAATCTGGGATTTCTTCTTCAAACCCATTCTGACCTATGGCTGGTTAGGTAGAAAACAAAGCATAGATAAATATTAGACATTGTATACAAGGTAAGACTGTAAGGGTTTTTAGTAAATGTCCCCTAAGAGCTCCATATATTCACATAGAAATTTTGGAACATAACTCCATTATGGAGACTTATAGCTGTCTTGTGAGGAGGTAGGATCTGATAAGAAGATGTAGGTCACTAGGATATAGCCTCGTGATGGGTAGCTAACTGCTGTTCAACTTCTTACACTCAGCTGAATTAAACTAGCACGGTGCTGGGTGCATGAGGCCCACCTGAGAATTTTTGCCAGCATCATAAAGATAAAACAGGAGAAGTTGCTGAAATGCTGGTAGGGATGCTGTTTGGAGAAGCTGTTGGAGCTATTGGAAGCTGCTCGTTCTCTTGGGTTCTCCTTCTGGACGACCTTGTCATGCTGGCTTCCCAATGACCTATGTAGAAGCTCTCATCCTCATCTTCAGGATTACTTCTTGGCTCCAGAGGGGAAGATGGTGCCCTGCTCAGTTTCATGAAGAAGCTTGTAACATTTGACTTTCCTGATGGCAGCTCAGCTTTCCTCATTGCTGGAGGAGCTCAGTATCTCACTATTGTTGAGGATGGCTGTGGTATTTTTAGGGGAACTCTGGTGCTTGCCTGGAGTATTGCCTCCTAATTCCAGTTCTGATCCCTCAACCTGCCTGCACAGATCCTTCATCCTGCTGCCATAGACTTCCTAAGTTCCACCGCTGACCTTAGGGTCTTTCTACTACTGATCCATGAAGCGGGCCTGCGTGAGACTTTGTTGTGGGCTATGGGCCTCCAGTTGGACTTGTGGGAGGCATTGTTATGGGATCTAGGTTTTCAGCTTCTCATGCAGGATATTAGCATCTAGGCCCTCAGTGGGAGTCTTTAGTGTTTATGTGTGTGGACAGATTTCTTGCACTTCTGATATGTGATTCTTGGGTGATGCATTATAAAATATTAATAAGATTGTGTCCTGTATCATATTGCTCCCCTGGCAGGAACCCCAAACCATGACAGGCCTAGGAGGTTTATCTCACAATCCCCCCTCACTCTGCTTCTTGGATGCTCTGACTTGAACAGCTTTTCTCTAGCCTGAGTTTTCCACTAGGGTCTTCAGCCTTGGAGCCAGCTGACTGTGAAGTGAAACCTCAACAAACTGTGAGCCAAAATATACCTTCACTCCTTTAAATTGTGAGTGTCCAAGCAATTAAGGAAATAACTTAGACATATATATATATATATATATATATATATATATATATATATATAATTTGGTACAGGGTCACTCTATGTAACTTGGATTCCTAGTGAGTCTCCTGTTTACAGGCAGTCTGATATTACAGGTTTGTGCCACCATGCCTGGTCTCCTTGGCCAACTCAGATCACTTTGTGAGGGGGCAGGGCTTGAGTAGCATTGAGCTTCTGCCAGGGGTTGAACCCTGGTCCCTGCGCTTGCCTAAGCAGGCATTTAGTCCATTGAGCTATCTTGCCAGCCCTATAACAATATTTCTGATAGAAAATGATGTGTAGTATTCCACATGGAAGGAGTTATAAGAAAAGCTTCTTCATATTAATTTATTTAAATTTGCATCAGTTTTCAGAGGCCTGGTCATTGCAACCAAGAGAAAGGCCTGCTTTCTTCTCTACCAGTTTCTGGTCACACAGAGAGTGTACCAAAATGCTTCCTTGAGAAGCAATGCACCCAATAGTTTTATGTGGCTTAATCAACCTGTAGCTGTCTCATCTTCCATGAGGTATAAAAAGGGAGCAGAAAGCATTTTGAAAGATGTTTGCCAGGATCCTCATAAAATAAACCAAAGAGAAATTTCGGCGCATGTCCATCCTCAAATAAGTACAGTGTTCTCCCAAACTTGTCCCTTGTTTTACTCTTTTCGAGAGTCAATTTTACTGTCAATTACTACATAGATCCTTCTCAAAAGAAGATACAGGAGGGTTATCCAACTAGTTATCTGCCTATTTTGTAAGATAAATTTTATAATAGCCAACCACTGTTCCTTTGCTTTTCTTCAGGAAGCAAAAGAGACGGGCAAGGATGCCTTAACTTTCATGAATTCTAAAATACTACAGGTGTTAATAAACTTTAAGTGTATATAGTAACTAAACAATAAAAATAAAAATAAAATATTTACTATCCTCTGATTAAATATTTAATATTATTCACCAAAATGGTACATAAAACAAACAAATGAAATGAATAAATATAAAGAATGAACCAAAATTTAACTCAATCCCTTTCCATTGTTCTATTCTCTAAAATATTAATCTTTAAATTTCAAGGAAATAGTTCCTCTTTTAAGTTGTTATGTGATTAATTCTTAACTAATGTAAAAAATCATTTAATTTATTTATGCTATATTCTTTTTTAAAAATGTGTTTGATTGTTACATGTTCTCACTATGCAGCTCAGACTCACGATGATCCTCCTGCTTTCAGCCTTCCCAGCACTGGGATTATAGTCATGAACCAATACCTCTGGACTTTAGCTGGTTCAGCTTGCCCTGGGGATGGGGCTGGCATAGCATGTGATGCCAGGGATTGAACTGCAGACCCTGAGCTTGAATAAGCTTGTCTAAGCAGGCCGTTTAGTCTACTAAGTTATCTCCCCAGCCCCTATGCTGTATTCTTGAATCTTGGGATTTTTGTAAATCTACACATTAAATGTTTATATTTATGTGTTCATTTATCACTCCCATAGGTGGATTTGGAAATCCATCAATCTTTATTTCAGTAGTTGGTATTCTTCTGGTACCTATAATGTGTTTTAAACTCCTTATCCTATATAAAGTTATACACACTATTTTCTGAACAGTTGCATGACTCTGCATGTAATATATAAATTATTTGTACTGCATTTCCATTTTCTTATCTATAAAATGGAGGAAGTACTATTTACAGTACAATATGAGGATTAAAGATTAATATAAAAGTACTTAGATCTGAAGCTTAGACCAGCATGTCCTTACTCCTATTTTTGTCTTAATATATAAATATATAAATTGCAAAATATTCTAATTGTCAGGATTACACTTGTGAAAGATATGTTGCTGTTTACAATGATTCATTCCTTCCCCTTTTCAGCCTTCCCCTCTTTTCTCTCAGTTCTGCTGAACTGAATCAGATGATGAAAAGAAACAAAGACTTTCTCTTTGCTATCAAATCTGCAGCACAGGAGACAGTTTGTGAAGCCAATAAGCAGGTAAATGGTTTCCTAGGATTTTAAGGCACAGACCTATGTGAGAACAGGCAGCAATGACTCTGGGGATGAAAGTCACAGAATCCCAGCCATTTTGAAAGGCAGATTTCAGCAAAACAAAGAGTAGTTGTGATGAGCCTAAAATGAAAGGGTCCTTAACAATGTCCTAGGAAAATATGTCAGTAATTATTTCTCTATAAGGTAGATTTAAATTTAGACTCATATGTAATTTCTTAACAAAGATAAATGATGTCTGTGGAGGTATAAGAGCACATGAGGTTTCCATGCTCTGCGTGCTGTCATATTTGACTTTCAGAAACTTTAGATATTTCCTTTAGCTTCACTACAATTGCTTATATACATTATACTTGAAAAATATGAGCTTGTTCTATAAGATTTTATGGAGCATGTGTGATTACTAAAGAAAACTTGTATAAGGAAAAAGCACAGGTATCATGTTAGTGTTAGAAGAATGAAGAGGATATTTAAAATTCAGATATATACATGACAAGCTCAGTTCACTTTCCAACAGATCTTTTAAATCTTTTGGACTGATGAAAGAAAATACAAGGGCCAAAAGTAATATTTTTTTGTTTTATAATCTTTCAAAAAACTGTCTGACTATAATGTCTATACTATTAGATGCTAATTACAGATACCACTTGTACTCTAATGAGATACTGCTGGATAACCTCACCCCACACTGAAATTAGTATATTCAATATGTATTTATGACACTCAGCCTGCCAGACACCATGCCTTAGCCGAGCTTACCTTAAAAGTACCCAGAACACCCAAATGGTAGCTAAAAACTGGGCACAATCATCTAACGCAGATTGTATTTTATGATAAAGTATTGATAGTTTCATTATAATTCATTGAACAACTGTGAAAAAATATTAAACTACTGTGAACATAGTATTGATTATTTACTTTCTCAAGTAATTAAATTAGCTAGATGATTAAGAACTATAGCTTCTTGAGCCAGCCCTGGTGCCAGATCACAAGAAAATATGATACTACATGTATCTATTTTTAAAAAAAAGTAAAATGTTTACTCACTTTAGCACTGTTTTCAAGTCAAAAAAATTTAACTCAAATTATTGTACGTTGGGGATGAGCTATAATTTTAAAGCTATATATTTATTCTGACATTTCTGAGAACACTCATGAAATTTTATAATAACTTTTCATATTTATATTATGCTTTATATGAATATGCAGGGTCATAATTTTGAGAGTATTTCTATATCAAGCTATTAAAATTCGTTTATAGGTTTGACAACATTTACATAAGATTGTCTCTTTCTATCAAATTCCACTATAGATTGGTTTGTATTTCCTGAAAAGAGTAGCCTTTACATGCTTGCTGCTCTTTTTGTTACTGCCTCTGTGGCAGTTTGTTTCTTTTTACCATGTTCCATAAAATAATTGCTTTTGTTTTATAAAAACTTAGTATTAGTCTATAGACACAGCGGGGGCATTTTTTGTGTCGTCAATTCCATGGACTTTTGAGTAGTGCATTTGATTTCTTGCCATAAATCCTAAGACTAAGACAGTTTTCTCCTGAGTGGGATAAAATGGATCTGAATTGGACATCAGAAAGGAAGGCTGCTGCTGCGCTGCTTGTTAGAGCTGGCCAACTTTGTTCAATGGAAGCAACAGGGGTGGGATGAAAACTGGGCTTTTCCATGGGTCATTATGAAGCTCACTTGTGGAATTGCTTGTGGAAATTTTCAAAGAATCCTCCCATGGAGCATGTGTGTTTCAGTCCAACCAAGGCAGCAAGGATAAGGAAACCTGTTCTCTGAAAGAGGATTTACAGACTTGTTCGTTGTAAAGTTTTTGACAGTTTCCTTTAAATTCCGTTACTTATTGTTAAAAGGCTTAATAGGAAACTTAATTTTTTCAGATATTAAAATATAAGGCATTCAAATGACCTGGAATTAGTTTAATTATCATTGGAAGAAAATTGGAAAGTAACAAAAAAATAGACATTAAAATAGGAATTATTCAAAAATTCTTTTGGAAAGGATTTGGTATTGAGGCATTTGGTAAAATAAATACATTTTCTTCATATTCACTGATAATGTTTTGTTCCAAAGGCTACAGCAGCCAAGCATTCACAATATAACAAAGAGTTTAGAAGTTTATAGTGAAATTATAGGCTGCTAGCTTGGTTGTGTCACTGGTATCCACTGTATTTCGTTGGAGATACTTGGAAGTTTCTGTGCATAGTATTTATTTAAATGTTCCCATTACATATTATTTTAGCTCTATTCAAACTTAGAAACCATGAAGAGTCAATCTATATGCAAGGGTCAGTTTCTTAAGAAATTAACTCAGAAGGACAGCATTCAGGAAATCAGTGGACAAAAGCGAATACTGTTTTAAAGGTTCTAACTGCAAAATTAGCTAGATTCCTTCATGCATGCCTCTATCAATGCTATTTTTGTAAATCTTTCTCAGCATATCACTGTTTTGTTTCTCAGTGCCTGTGAAGTCACTGACAATAGTAAGCAAGCTGAAAAAAATGGCAGCTAAGACAGTGAGCAGATGGCTAACACAGTGCCCTCCATGTGATTCCTGCTAACATCGAAGTCTGCTCAAGACTACATGGTAAATAGTGTTTACCATAGGTAGAATTGTTACCCCTTTGGCCCTTCCATTAGCTCTTTGACTCCTACAGTTATGCACTAATGAAACCATAACATCTATTCCTGAGGCTTCTATAGGAGTCCACCAGTGCCCTGGTGATGGAGTGTGAGTTTACTGCAGCAGTATTGCAGAGCTTTAGATTTCATGCCCCTAGCATCAGTCCCACACAGTTGTGGGTCTTTGACACACACTGCTAAAGTTCTGCAATGAACTGTGCTTATTAGAGCCCACCAGGAAAGTGAGCTTTTTAGTATAATTAGTTCCCCGGAGAACAATGGCTGTCTTCACAGCTGGAAAACCAGAAGAAATTTAAAGTATGGAAGCCACTGAAAAGAAACCTGTAATTAAATTTGCTTCTTCTTCCTTTCTTCTTTCCCTCCTTCTTTTTCTTTATTTCTTTCCTATTTGCATCTGCAGTGTACCAATTTTATCTTTATCTTGATTAGCAAATTATAATTATGCAATGTGGTAATTACAAATACTACCTGCTGAAGGTCATGTCTTTAATTGGTATGTAACATTAATCGCGTTTCTCTTTTAGTCTCAACAGAGAAATAAAGACATACACACAAGTACACACACACATGACTTGTTAAAAGGAATTGTTCAGAGCCTTCATTATGGAACTAAAACTCATTTTTGCTTGGAATATCACTGGGCTATTTCCACTGAAGTATGATCTTGATTTTGGTTTTAGTTGTTTTAAAAATAGTTTTCATTTCCTCTAAAAAATCCTCATTCTTATTCCGTTTTTTTAAAATTTTCATCATAGTCTCATCTTACTACAGTCTCTCTTGAAAGCTGATGGTCTATTGACTTTTTTATGAGTGTACTATACCTATTGTCATCTTAATAGTTCCCAGCTTCTCACAAGTGGCTGATAAGCTGTAGAAATTGGATAAACAGTAAGTGATAGCAAGCACATATTATTGCAAATGTAAGTGACAAAAACTCAGTTGACTTGGTGACCCCAGATTATATTTCATATTCTCATATGGAATAATCAAATAGTGTCTTATATCTCTACTCTAATATGCAAATATTTACCTAGTAAATGGCTAACTCTTTGGGGGTATCACTGCCATGTATATGGAACTGGTGTTGTAATAATGAAGATCTAAATTGTCCTTAGTACATTTGTCTAGACTTGAGAAAAGCATAGTTTGAAGGTCACTGGAGAACAGAAATGTTAATCACTATGGTAATTATAATTATCTTGCAGTTCCAGAATTCTTTTGTCAACATCTTACTGAGTCAACCATGAACACAATAGAAAGCAGTCTGTTCAAGTAGCTGACAATATTGCTTCAGAATCTCTGAGTCTGGGATTCTAAAAGTCTACAATAAAGCCAAGATATTTTACTTCCTAATTTTCCTGCTCAGAGGCTATATTTGCACAACACAATCAACCCTGCTGTTTCAATCAAGTTCAGAGGGGAAAAAACAGGCAGAGGAACCAGATGTTTCATAGTTTGTATATGAAACAGCTGGTTGATTGTCTGAGTTTTTCATTTTTGAAGTAATCTGGTGTCATGATATAGAAACATCCTACATACCGATTGCTTTGCTTGTGCAATGTAAATGGCTTCCTTTTAAGGGATTCTAGGGGGTTAGATACCTAGAATTACTAGGAAATGGTTTAGACTGATTACATTGCAAGAATAAACACTGAGGAAGTCACATAATGTTATTTAAAGAAATTAAATTGTTAGTCTTCATTAGCACTGCTATGAAATTTTTCCTAAACTTTTAAGATACACAGTGTCATAACAACAAAAAATAACCTAGTGCCAATTGTTTTCATTAAAAATATAAATGAACAATTTTTCTGCAATTTATAGAACTGATAAGTACTTGAATTTGTCTTTTGGTAATTATTGGAATTTTGGCCTAGTGTCTTATGTGCAGTAAATATTTCAGTACTATGATTTTCTATTAACAAACAATTTTTATTAAGTAAAATTATTATATGAAAAGCATTGTGTGTTTAGCCCCTTAAATAAAATAATTCCTAAATCATACTAGAGATCTTAGCAAATAGCAAATATAGATATAAATATTGAAGAAAATAACAGGGCTAAATAAGAGCTATCTTCTATTTTTATTGCATATTTATTCATCTATAGGCATACAATGTAATATAAAATTTGGACTTTGGACTGCTTATTAGCTTATCTTCATCTGCCTCATATGTATAATGCCTTATTTCAATGATATATTTGCTTATCTTGCAACAAATCAAAGATCTTTCTTAAGAAGTATTATACAAAAGTACTGCATTAAATACTTTTCAAATGCAAGTACATATGTATAAGCTCTTTCCAAGTCCTAACATTAGGAGACATTACATTTATACAATTGGCAATGTAAAACTAAATTCTACAGTTTTAGAGAATGATAATTTTATGCTAGTGGCAATTATGAAATTGTACTCTAATAGGCATGGTTGTAATAATGATGCCAGAAGTGTCCAAGAAAGTATTATGCTGTAGTAGACTGACCAAAACAAAGGCACACTGGTGGAAAAGCACTGTTAGTGTGATTGGTCTGTAAGTAGCATCAGTAGTGACTAGAAACACTGGTAAACAAGAACCCTGGCTGTGGAGTCATTCTCCAGTGAACTGGGTATGTACAATTCAGTTCAAAATGTATTTGCTATAATGTAGAGAAATTATGTTTTTAATATTCTTAATGATATGAACATATTTTTAGTTTTGCTTTTGCTGCATGTTTTGTGTTGAGTTGTGTCTACTACAAAAATGCTAAGTTGAAGTGCTGACCCCTACTATTTCAGAATATGAGTATATTTGGAAATAGAATAATTGTAGGCGTAATTACTTATGTTAAAATGAAGTCATATTAGTGTAGCATTAGGCCCTATTGTACAATATCTAGAGTCCTTCTAAAAAATATGGATTGAATAGAGTGACAAAAACATTACAAACAACTAAGGTAGGGATGGAAATTCAGCAACTATAAGCAAAGGGAAGCCAATGATGTCTGACAAACAGGAGCTAAAATAAGATGAAGGAGGGAAACCCTACCCACAGCTTTTAAGGGGACAGTGTTGTGCAAGTACATTAGTGTCTAGGTTGCTCTCAGCCACTGATGTTGTACATTATAACAGCCCTAGAAACTAACAAACTAGTCATACTAAGACTGGTCATAGGTCATATTTCTATAGTCTGTACCTCCTTGCCTGTAGGTACAAGGAATTACAATAAATTTTAATTTATTCTCTATAATTTATTTTATCTTATACCATTTTAACTCTGTTCTAAATTGAGAGGTCAAGAAATAAGAAAATTTGAAAATGGTATACGATTATTAAAGTATTGATTAACTATAAAGAATATATGTGCTCTATAACATGTAAAGCTGAACTATCTAAACATAGATGTGAGTAACTAGATATATTGACAATTATCAATTAGATTTCCCAAAGTTTTGAAGTGGAACAACCAAAAAATATTTGTTAGGGCTACTATTTTCATATTTTCATTATGAAGCAAGCAAAGAAAAAAGAATTTCAACTAGGCCTCAATACTTAGCTTCATTATAATATATACCCCTGTAAAAAGTGCAAGGGCATCATGAAATAGCCATAAAAGAAAAGACTGTAAGGCAATGAATTAGAAAAAATATCTAGCAAGAAATATAGTCATGGGAGAAGAATCAAGATTGTTCAAGGGTCCTGAATAAACCACTGAAAGAAGAAGAA
>NDGM011056444.1:0-11298 GCA_002564305.1 Octomys mimax
AATTATTGAAACTGTCCTACTAATTGGTTTAGAAACTGTCTCATTGCTATTTGTTTCTCAATATAAATATTTTTTAGAATGTTACTTCTTTTTATTTGAATCTCCTTCCTTCCTTCCTCCACCTCTTGATACCCTTCCTAATCAAGAAAGATCTATCTCCCAACTTACCGTGTCCTTTAATTCACTTTTATGCTACTATAATGTAATCTTTATAATGAGGACAACAAAGAATTTGCCACCAGTTCTACATGATAAATATATAAGTTAAACAAATATTTACCAATTAAAAACTCATAATAGTTGCAAATAAGCATGTAGACAAAATTTAAAGAATTGTAGCAGATATATCTTCCAGCAAGCAAGCAACAAATTATATATTCCTTAACTAAAAAATGACCTAAGCTTGTCTGATGCAAAAATGGTACTACTACATGTAAAATTATGAAATAATAAAAAGAAGAAAGTTATTATGATAAATTTCCACTATAAGTATACATTTGCTTTTCTACCCAACAATACTGCATAAGGGTAAAATTTTAATCAATTTATGCAATTGTATTCAAGGGGAAATATATAAAATGTTAAAAAATAAATATAAAATATAAGTATGTCTGTTATGATGATCACAAGTTGTTAACAAAATATACTAATTATGACCAAGATTAGATAAGTTGCGTAATATACAGATATCAGTTAAGCTGCGGAAAATGAAATCCCAACTGTACCTCATTTGTTGTTTTATAGCAATGTTTACAAGATTATTTTAAATTTAGTTGATTTTTTTAAAAAGCACTAAAAAGAGCCCTAAGCATATGGATTCACCTTACCAAAAATTGAGACTTCTAGTCAGTGTCATTCAGATAGACAAGATAGATAGTGAAACAGATTAATCAAACAAAAAAGAAAGCCTTAAAATGTAGAAATGTGACATATAATATGGGACACATTAGTTTATTGGGTAAAAGATGGAGCATTTAATAAATGGGGCTGACATAACTGCCTAACCACAAGTTAAAAATAAGTAAATAAATTGGATTCCTGTTTTGTACCATGTCAAAATAATTAGATTTCAAAAAATAAAGGACATAGATAAAATGGCAAAAATACAGTCTGCCAAAAAATATATACACATTTCAGGAAAAGAATAGTACTGTGATGTTTCTAAACAGAGGTGTTACCATTGTAAGGGATACCCTAGGGGATGCCATATATTACAGAAATTCCACTGTACTCCCGGGCTTTAGTCAAAAGCCTGAAAATGCATATGCAGCAATCTCGGTGACCACAGTCACACAAGCAGCAGTTCACTGTAGCAATGCATGTCTGGAAGCTCTTGGCCACCACTTTGAGCAGCTCTTTAATTGCAGTGGTTAAATGTAATTTGTATTAATCTCATGGTATCTCAGTAGATTTAGTATTATAATATTTACACACTCTTTCTAAAGACTATTTATGCATTTTTGTTGAACTGTATGTAAATAATTTCAGAACTATGTCTAGGTCTAGTTTACAGAGGTAATTTTAAAACATAAAAATACAAAAGATAAAGAAAAGATATACAAACTAGACTTTGTGGATTTTAAAACATTGATATATTACATATATTAATGAAAGAAAAGCAACAAATTGAAGGAAAATGCTTACAATATAGACAGTGAAACATAAATATCCAGATTGGATGGAAAGATTGATAGATAACATAAAGATCAACATACGCCAAACTTGAATTAAATATGTAAATAAGCATTTAAAAGAAATAATAGGTAAGTAGAAAATAAAAACATGAAAAATTTATTAATTTAGTCCTTAAAACCCATATTAAAATCATAGTAACATATAATTTTAAACACAACACTTCCAAAACTTAAAGTGAAGCAATATCATGTATTCCTAAGTGTTTAGAAAAGTAGAAATTATCATGGATGATTATGGTGATATAATTTTTTGAAACTACATCATCTAAAGAAGTTAAAAGCTTCCACACTCCATAAATCAACAGTCATTCACAGAAATTTACCCTAAAAAAGCATGTTTATATTCTCAAGATTTGTATGTTTTAAAAAATACAAAATTAAACTTACAAGGAGATAAAAATTCCATTGACATCAGTATGTATAGAAGAACTATAATAAGTTCATAACGTGGAGCACTGAACAATGAAATATATTATGGCAACAAAATCACACAAATGAATCTTAAAAATGAAATGTTGAGTAAAAATACAAGTTGAAGAAAAATTCACACATGACAATTTCCACTAAGAAGTAAAAATGTGCATATATATGCAATGTAATTATGACATAACAAAATTTTTATTATTCTCCTACAAGATATACTAAGGAGATGTTTAGAATCAAGCTAAGCATAAGCATTTGGTCCAGCAATTCAGAGGTGTCAGGGGCAGGCTTAGTGTTTAAGTTAGATAGTGGCTTTTCATTAAGTATTTCCAATCACCTATTCAACTATGAAAATACATTAGATAAACTTCCGTTTGTAGTTTGTCCTATGTTCAGGAAAAAAATGTAATGAAAAGGGGGAGAGAGAGAGATGTTCCAAGCATGAGCAACTTTAACTTAAATAAGTTCCTTTGATAGGGACATAAAAGTTACTGGAGTAAATGAATGACCATGGGCCAAGGAGGTAATGGTACCAGGTGAAAGCTTTGGTGTAAGCAGTCGACAGAAGTTATGTAGTCTGATGGCAACAGTACTCATTTTCACATTCGCCAGTTCATGTGAGAAAAAGTTGGGAAACTCTTGTCAAAGTCTGCAACAGAAAGACTAGACTGTAATCCTTTCCTGAGATAGCCTGTTGTGGCAGAAGTCAGAGCAGTGCTCACCGACTGAGAAACAGTAGGTTTCTGATCAGAAGGATATGGAATAGACAACAGAAACTCTAAAGTTCTAACAAAAAGTAGAACTCAAGTCAAATAAAAAAAATCTGCTTACAGGCATTAGAACACTATCCATGCCAAGAGGGCCCACGAGCAGTAAGAAGAGATGAGCCAGGAACAAGCATGCTCCAGGTTAGGCTCCAGCGGCCTCTTCCACTAACTAGGTTTCCCCCACCAACAGCACACGCACTCCATTAGTGGACTAATGCACTGATGTGTGTACTGCTTCTGGGTTCCTACTGCCTTCTCAAAGCCCTGACTCTGAAATTTTGGGGATCAGTTTAGATCTAAACTACTACAGTGATATTATTCCAAGAGTCCCTATTCAAATTCAGTGTAAAAAAGCATCCTACGGAACATCTAATTTTTTATGAGTCTTTAGAAAGCCAGTGTTCTAACAAGGCCCTCTTCTAAACAGATGAGAGGGAGAAAATCATTTGCAAAGCCTTAATCTGGAGTATATCATGGTCTGGATAATAATAATAATAATAATAATAATAATGGAATAGTCTTTCAACTAGTGGTCTCAATACTAAATGATATTTAAAATCTTGTTCAATGTTTTAGAATGATAAATGAACTTCAGTAATTGTTATAATTAAAATATTTGAAAATCCCAAAATTTACAGTGTCTTACCAAAAACATGATCAAATGAAAAGAAAAATGGAAGTTTTCTTTCAAGAAAATTATTTTCTAATGAATGTAGAAGGGATGATTTTAAAAATCCTACATTTTAAAATTCTGACTGTTGCCATTGCATCAGGCAATGCTGATTAAGGGATGGTCAGTGTCTTCATTATTCCTGAAATGAATGCCTGTGAGTTGCATGTGAGACATTGAGCCTTCTCCATTATTTGCATATCTCAGTTACTCTTCTGTCCTTGCTGGGCCAAATATCAGACACTCAAAATGAAGGAAAGAAAGATTTGTTTAGCTCACAGTTGCTGGAGGTTTCAATCCACATTCGGTTGGTTCCAAGACTGAGTGGCACATGGCAGAGGGAAACCCTTCATGTCAGCAGCAAAGAGCAGAAAGACCAAAAGGGAGGAGTGAAGGCAACATTGGCAACAGAGAACAGATCTGTCTCCCTTAAATTGCATCCAGGCTGCCCTTCCCAGTCTGAGGGTAGTATGTGCACCCATGATCCCAGGAGATCATGAGTTAATCACAAACTCTAGAAGTCCACTCCATGACTGCATGAGGCTTTGGAGGGACAACTAGACACAAAGCACAGTGTTGCATATTGTAGATCCCTAGGGTGTGAATCTGGAAGAGAAGAAAGAGAAGAGAGAAGGGGAAGAGAGGGAAATACAGAGGAGAGAAGGGGAAGAAAGGTCATTACAAGGGAAGGGAGAGGAAGGAAGGGGCAGGACAGAAGGGATGGAAAAATGTGGCTGGCTAGAAATCACATGTACTTGGTATTGGCCTTTTGTCACTTCTTCGATCTTGAAACTTTCCTGTTAGTTAATGTACGACTGTGGGACATAAGACATTTGTCAACATTAAGACACGTATAATCTTCAAACAAACTTGTGTATATAGAAATGGCCCTGGCTGATTAAGACTCACAGATAAAGGCACAGACCAGACAGATTACAGAGAATCACAGGAAATATATACATTATAGACTAGATGATAGATAGGTTCAAGATAGATTTTATTATAAGTAACATGATAGAAGAATTACTTTCCTAAATATTTATGTCCTTTAATGTAAATATTTTATTGTCACACTCATGTTAATGCTTTCTGTGGACTATAAACATATTAATTTTATATGTGACCAGCAATATCTTTATTGAAATAAAAATATAGTAGCTCAATTTGGAAGACATCAATTTTCAATGATGTTTTCTTAACCGGACAGAGCTAGCAAATGACTTAATAGCTTTTCCCTCAAGAAATGAGCTAGTTTGGGGAACTTATTTTTACAAGTTTTGAGGAGTGCAAATATCGCTGAATACTTTGGGGAATATTAATAAAATGTGGTGACACCTACTTTTAACACTGTCACAGCTGATCTGAGTCTGCACAGCAAGTGATCAAGGGATGGCAAGAAAGTGATCCTAAATGGAGCTAAAAGAAATACAAGGTTCCTATCAGGCCCCCACATGCAGAATGCTAGGACCAGGGGGCCCCATTGCAATTTGAACAGGAAGGAGGCATTTCTGACAACTTTCAACACTCTGAGATTTTAACCTAAGTAAATTTTGGTGTTTTTAAAGATAGACGAATACAAATGTTCAAAATTGATCCCTGGCCCCAAGCATGATCACGCAGAAGCAATTACAGATTTTCCCACATTGCTGCCTCTATTTGTCCTCATTCCTTAGTCATCACTCATGTTCTAAGTAAAGTAATTTTTTAAATGTTCTAACTTCCTTAGAAACTTAGTATTTATGTCTAATAATGCCACCCAAATATTCAAGAAAGATATGAGTATATATATATATATATATATATATATAGAAATTGTACTTTATAAAACAGATTTTGAACCATAAGTACAACAACAACAGTTAATTCTAAATTAAATGCTTTAGAAAAAGCATTTAATCAAAATGTTCAAGATATTTGGATATATATTTTATATGAAATATTATTGTAATATATAATATGTTAGCATAGCTTTCTGTAAGCCTGGACATGATAAGAACACTGCACTTCTTTTTTGTATGTGTGCAAGGTTTCACCAGGCAGCTCGGACTCATAGTGATCCTCCTGATTTCTGCCTCCATAATGCTGGGAGTACAGCCGTGCCCCATGACACCCAGACTCCATTGCCAGCTCAGCATGCCCTGGGGCAGGCCCGGCATGGCATGCAGTGCCAGGGACTGAACTCTGGCCCTTGAGCTTACCTAAGCAAGCGCTTAGTCCACTCTGTTTAACATCACTTTCTTGTCATCTCCTGGTCACTCACTGTGCAGAGGTCAGACCAGCTGTGACAGTGATATAAGTGTTAAAAGTAGTTGTCACCACATTATATTAATATTCCCTAATCTAACATATTGATTAGTATATAACATACTATATATTATATATAAATATATGTAGATAAAATAATTTCATGGCTAAATTGGAGAGATATTAGATATCATTGCCAGTCATAGGGGCAAAATCTCACTGTTCTTTTTGTACATAGGGTCTTACTATGTAGTCAGGCTATTTTTTGTTTGTCTGTTTGTTTGGTTTTGTCAATAGTGTTTTACTAACTAGTCCAGACTGGCCTTGAACTTACTCTGTAGCCCAGGCTAAGCTTTCACAATGATTCTTCTGCCTCAGCCTTTTGAGTGCTGGGACCACACATGTGCACCACCAGACCCTGCTAGAAAAATATCACTTTAAATAGCATTGGGTAAGTTCACTCAGTGCTTGAACAGCGACAAAATGCCTTGTGTGCAATTTTGTACTACATTTCAGAAACATGATATTCTGAGTCCAATCCAGACCTTAAAATTGGTCCTACTACATATTTCTGTGTAGCCTGTTATTTTTGAATTTTTATTTTATACTTAACATGTTTAATTTTCACAAGATTTCACTGCCATAAAGCATCATGTTTCCTTTGATTTTGCAAAACATTTTTCTCTGAGTTGCAATAACCAGAATATTTTCCTGTATCTATGTGAATGAATTCCCGCCATGATCTGGAGATGCTTTCCTACTGACTACTGGTTTTGTTTAGCCTGAGTGCATACTACTTGAGGTACACTATGTGATCTACAAAATTGGACTTTAAGCCTCCAGGAGGAGAAATGAGAACTGCAAGTGCTGGAAGTAAAGATCTAAGAGATTCTTGAGTCACCCTGGTTGCTCAGCTTAAAGTCTGAGCCAAAGCTGTGCTCACTGAGAGCTTTGTGCAGCGGTATGAGCAGAAATCACCTGTGGTTGATGCACTGAAGCAGAGCAGATTCCTATCCCAGGTGCAGGAATTAGGAATGGAAGGTGCCATTCTTTCAGAATTACAAGGGCCATCATTCAAGGTCACAAGAATATAAGATTATCTGCAATCCATACACTGTACAAGTTTACTTGTCCTGAACCTATACTCTTCTCAGGAAGATAGACTACATCTTCTGGAATCAGTGTTCTAGAAATAATGATAGCTAAATCATGCAGCATAAATGTGACACATATACATGTGTGTGTGCCACCATTAGAGAATCAGAAAAAATATGGTGGTACAATCTATGTGCAGGACTTGAGTGCAAAAGTGATACCTCACACATAACAATCAATTTCAGTGAAGATAACTACTACTTACTATGCATCCATAGGTCTATCAGATGCCTCTCTATTACAGTTCACTGAATTCTAGAGGTTACTGGGATTCATCAAGGAGAGAAAACAGTACAACTTAACTATTTTATCTCAGAGTCACATCAACTTGTCTTCTTATTGCAATATATTCCAAAGAGTGGTACTTTCTGTACTTTAAACAATATATGTCAATTTGAATGTGCCACTCGGATTCGGTGATGGACTAATAGACAAAGTACATTTATTTGGATCAGAGCAGGTGCAGTGCAGCTGCTTGGAATCCTGGCCCAAGCTCTCACTGGATGCAAGGTTGCTGGAGTGAGTAGCAAAGAATCAAGCTGCGTAGTGGTAAAGCAAGATGTGCCCCGCGTGTTACTCACACAGCAGCTATTCAAAATTGAGGATCAAGGCAAGGAAATACTCTGCAAATAAACACCCTTCTTTTGAACAACCACACCTTGTGTTGTAGTGTTCTAGTGAGTATAAAGGGATTCCTAGAGACCATGCCACCTGGAATGCCATGCATTTGGTGGGATCGGATCCATCATCAAATAAAATTGAGGTTACTGAGATTCCTCAAGGACAGAAAACAGTATAGCTTAATTACTTTAACAAACAACACGCGGACAGTGCATTGTCAAGCAAAGCAATAGGTAGGGGACTGAGGTCAGGCCCTGCCAGCAGGATGCAGTTCTGGATGCAACTGGCTCTGTTCCTGACACTCATCGATTTTCCTCAGTGCCCACACTTCTCTTCATGGAGTTCCCTGGAAGCTGATGATTGAAGAAAAATGAGTCTGTTTTCCAGATGATTCTTTAAGGTAAGTTGGAGCCGCTCAGAACTGCTTTGATGCAGCAGGAGATTTCCATTTAGGTTTTCCCTAGAGGATAATGGGAGAGAAAGTAACCTCATCCAGTTCGGCAACTGCAACTAGTTTATCTCTTTTCAGATTCAGTGGAGAGAAAGAGTCTCCAACACTAGATGCCAGAATTTGGAAGCTAAAATAACTTTTGGAGAGTCATTGGTTTCTGTGTTCTCCAAATACATATTTCATACTGTTACCAATTGTCCTAACACTGACACAAAGTCCTTCTAAAATTTAAAAATTTTATGAAACTTTTTATAGGAATGAACACTTTACTTCCTTCTTCAAGTAATATCTGGCTCTGCAATTTAAACATTATCTTTCCAGAACAGAATTATAATATCTAGGGTTTGAACTGGCCTTTTTAGTCACTAAACACAAATTCCATATGATGCTGAATTCTCTATGATTTTTTGAGTGCTATCTATTAGTGGCCCATTGAATAGTAAATGTCTACATTATAAATGAATGGAGTATGAATAAAGCACTTCCATATCATTAATCATCCTAAAAGTACTGACAATCACTGTAGATGCTGTTTTGGGTAGGAGCCAGATCACAAACACTGGCATCTAAGATTTAGCTTCTTAAAAACTTCATTATATTGCCAAATATGACTTTTAGAAATTGAATTTGTATTCTTATCTAGCCTTCAAGTAGTTTTGTGTCATAAATGAAGATAAAAAATTGATATTATAATGTCCAACATTTCAATCATGAATCAATAGACTATTATTATCATAATCTATGCTACATAATAAATAAACACAAAAATATGTATGCATCTGTATGAAACATGAGGAAAGGAGAAATTTTCACTATATTCTGATTATTAAAAGCTTTGTCCTAAGAAATATTTTTTAAAATCAAAATTATGGGCCAGGGTGTCCACTCAGTGGCACAAGCATCTACCTGGAAAGCAGAAGGTCTTGGGGGCCAGTGAGATAGCTCAGTGTTCTAAAGTGCCTGCTTAGGCAAGCTTATGTAAATGCACAGGGACTGCAGTCAATCCCTGGCACCACATACTGTGCCAGCCCCATCCCCAGCAGGTGCTGAATGGGCCACAAATAAAAAAGAAAGCACAACACCCTGAGTTTGATCCCTGTAACACCCCCCGCCAAAAAGGAAAGAAAAAAAATCAAAATTATTTTACACTTTAAGGCATCTGACTTCAAACATCTCTGTAAATTCATAATTTGTTAAAGGAAATCAACCTATTATTTCGATTTTAACATTTCTATTCAATGTCTTCTCAAAATTTAAACATCACACAATTTGTGTGTTAAATCTTTGAAAAAAGAATTGCCCTTGCACAAGACTCCTTTTCTATGGCACTGGTTACTTCTAAGCAACTATATCTGATACAAATGGAAAAAAAGAGTCTGTTTCCACACTCAGGGATGTAGAACACAGGAGGCTTAAAACTTGGAACATTGACGTTATCTGAGTTGTAGTGATTAAGAACTTTGTCTAGGCAATATTTTGTGTGATTATGCTCAGCGGGAGAAAGGAGGAATTCCAAAAAGAACAAATCCTGAGTCAATGAAAGTGCCACTGAAGAACCCCGATACACCAACCCATAATGCTCTGCAATTGTTCGGAATTTACACACAATCTTCTTTCACACCCTTGTGTCTCCTTGGCAGTAATGTCATTATATGTCATCAGAATTAATTTATTTAGTTCCAGATTCAGAATTACTAGATGATGTGCATTTCTTTTAGCCCCAAAATTTCTCCTTGTGATCTGAATTACTGCAGCTAAAAAGAAATATAACTTTAGTGGTTGATACATTGTATCAACTAAATGGGCTCAGCAATTCCACACCCCAGGGCATAGAGGGCCCTCTCCAGAGTGTGGCGAGTCCATCCTAGAATAATTTCGCACTTAAAGGATACAAAAGGGAACTGAGGAAGAATGGAGGGTTCCGCTTCCTCTAAGGTGCTCTGGTCTTCACAGTCAGCATGGAGGAAAGAGGTTTCCTAGACTGCCCATTCCTGTTTTCACCCTCCATGAGGAACTGACCTCTTCCATGTACCACTCAGAACTGGAGCCAGCTGAGTATGGACTGAAAACTCCACTAACTGTGAACTAAGCCTTTCCTTTCTTAATTTTGGGTGTCCGGTATTTTGTCCCAGCAACAAGAGAAAAGTAACTGAAACAATAACTATTTCAAAAACATCTGATATCACAGACAAAAAAATAAAATAACTAAAATACATACTGCCAGTTCTAAAATCAAACAGAGGTAATAACACATTGTATTGCTACCACTTTTGGCAAACAAATGAGATATTTGCTACCAGGGTGTGTGCAGTCTAGTGGTTTCTTTCCTGACAGATTTGCCTGTCCCTGCTTCTGCCATTACCTCCCTTGTACTTAATCTAGGTAGCTATGTCCTCAGCTAAGAGATACACTTGAGTGACTGTTCCTATGGGTAATTTAGTAGGTTCTTACTTTCTCAATCTCTGTGTCTGTAGATGCAAAGATTCAGCTACCTGTCTTGGAGGTTGAATGGACACAAATTACTGTTTGACTGTGCTAGAATTTCTCTCACCATTATCTTTAAGTGATGTCTACAACAAGCATTGTGGCCAAATCCATCCGACTATGGATTTTTTTGTGTAGCCTATGAAGGGACTTCTATTTTTATGTTTAAATTGTTCCTAAAAATAACCCTGTGTCTTGACATATGAAATCACATGAAATATAAATTTCAGAATCTGCAAGTAAGATTTCTGGTTGTTTGGTTTTTTGTTTTTGTTTTTGGGGTTGCTGTTGTTGTTTTGTTTGTTTTGTTTTTTGCAGAACCAGGGATTGAACTCAGGCCCTTGCACTTGCCAAGGAAGTACTTATTCTACTGAGCCATCTCCCTGGCCAACAAGTAAGATTTTACAGAACAAGGCACAGTCACTTATTGCCACATTTTCTGAGCTGTTGTCCCACTCTATGAGCAGAGGTAAGTTAGTCATGACAGAGACAAACACAGGTGGAAGCTCAATCACTTACCACTGAATATTGCAGTAAAAAAAAAGGTGGTTTCTAATCTAGGTGCTAGGATGATGCTTTTTGCATTTAGTGATGATTTCATATCCTAGGTATACCCATATCACTCAACTTACAGAACTTCGCTAAATTGTCTTTCAAACAAAAAGAGCATTTACTGGAAGCTATCTCTATTAGACTTTTTATCAATCATGGAGTGGAGTGGAGGCCAGAGAAACCTCTTATTCTTTTTGGCTTTTGTTTTTCTTTCTACCTTCGTGTGTGTGTGTGTGT